>OZ059903.1:23934330-24236830 GCA_964057215.1 Oscheius myriophilus
TTTGGCGGGTTCAGACCGCTTCTGACAACTTTCGTAAGCCTTAGGCATTGCTCCCGCCGTTCTTGCCATCCTCAAGCCGCTGTCAGCCGCTTTTGGTAGTCTTTTGCCGCACAACTTTAGGTAGCCTCAGGCCGCTTACCATAACGACATCTTCAGGCCGCTCCCACAGCCTTCGGCAGCCTCAGGCCGCTTACCAACACTCACAACCTCGGGCAGCTTCTCCCCTCTTTTAGTAGCTTAAGGCCGCTTTCTTTCTATATCAATTGGAAAAATAACTTATTTCCTACCTCTTTCGGCTGTCCCTTGACCTGCAGCTGTGCGGCTACCGTACCCACGCACTGTGCCAACTGAATCAGGTACAGTGTGAGCTGGCACGGCTCCAATTTCTCCGCACTGTGCAGAATAACCTGAAAATTTGCCGAAATATCCCATTTTCGGAGCTAAACAACCTTATCCACGTGGTTGAGCATGTCGACCAGTTGAAGCACCTCTCCCGTATCTTCTGGAATCGTCCGGCAGTCAGCCAAAGCGGCGAGAAGCTCAGAATTGCGGGTTTCGATAGAAAACATTCGACTGTGCTTCATCTTAAAATTTTACGATAATTGAGGGTAAAAAGGTACCGTATACCTGGAGAAGAAGGGCGTTATTCTGATTGAGGGCGAAGGCGTTTTGAAAGGAAAACTCGTACTCGGAACATTTGGCCCTCTTGAGATCGTTGAAGATTACGGTAGAGACGGATAGCTGAGTGGCGACCTGAAAAGAGAGGATTACGGTAATGAGCCACAGTAACCATGGACCATAGCGAACGCCAAAAAAAAGCGATTTCTGGTCCATATTTGTCGGATTTTATATACGAGGGGGGTATCGCCAGGCCCATTTTTCAAAGAGGGGGGGTCTCCCCGCGACCCATGCCACGGAGCTATGACCATGTATGCTCCCTAATATGCCATTTTTAAAGGGCGGGGTCTCGCCACGATCCAGTCGACGGGCCGACTCTGCCCATGTATGACCGCAACACGGAAATGTCCCCAGTAAATGACAAAAATCCTGGGCTGGGCCACACCAGAACATACTTGGCCAACCTCCGCGAGTCGTGGCGATGGGGTGCCATAATTTCATTTTTACCCATTATTTTAAATGTAAATGGAGGGGGCCGGCCGCACAATTTGAAAAGTTTTTCTGATAGAGGGGTTGTCGCAAAATATACTCGTGCGGTAGGTTGACCAAGCATGCACCGGAAGTACAAAAGCCACAGCTGGACCACAGTAAACGGTGGAGATCCAGAGATGGGCCACAGCCAACGGGCAAATTCCACAGCGGAGCCACCACAAACGGTGAAAATTGGGGTTAGGCCACAGCTGGGCACAGCGAACGGCAGAGGAATAGCCACAGCAGCCACAGCTCGGTCGAAAGCAACAGACGTGCAGCATTGAACTACTAAAAGTAAAGCCCGGGCCACAGCAAACGACACAAACTTTCGGGTGGGCCACAGCCACATACCAAAAGTCAGCTGCGCCACATGAAACGATGAAAATCGTGAGATAGGCCACAACCAACGGCCAAAGGCCACAGCTAGGCCACAGGAACGACCAACATTTTCAGTAGGACCACATCAAGAGCTAAACTCGTAAAACGGACTGGGTAATAGCGGAAGGCCACAACAAATGAATAAAATCTAGGTCACAACAAATGAATAAAATCTACAGGAAGCCACAGTGACATAACAAAAGCCACTGCTGACCTGTCACAACAGGTCAATTTTAACTAAGAAAAGCAACAGATGCGGCACAGCAAACGGGCCCCAGCGCGAGGCCAAACATAGCTGTCGCCAAATTGGAATCCTGGAAAAAAACGGCCTTAATGCAGCATTCGTGCGATACGAACGCGAAAAGAGCGTGCAAAAGCGGATACGCAGAGCAGATTTCCGTTTGGCGGCTGCAAACAGGAGGGCCACAACAAACGGCGAAAATCTGGGGTTGAGAAATAACGAATGTTGAGTAGGGCCACATCATCAGCCAAAACCATGGTAAATGCCACAGAACGCCACATGTGACATAGCAAAAGATTAAAAACCATGTGTGGACCACAGCGAATCGCTAAAAGCCACCGTTAGGTCACAGTAAAAGGCGAAAAGGGTAGTTGACCACAGCGCCAACGTTCGAAAGCCCCAGCCCAGTAGCGGAAAGACATCGGACGGCCACATCAAACGATAAAAACCGTAGGGTATACCCCAGCAATAGATCAAAAGCCACGGCTGTGGCAACCGGTCAATGCACTAAGATGGGCCACACCAAACGACCGAAATCAGGGTTGGTGCCACAGTGACCACAGCGCTGCGGCAAAAAATACCAAAACGAGTGCTACCATAACCCCCATAATACTTACCGTATCCTTGTCCGCCTCGTCCACTTTGATCGTCTTCGACCCGTTCATAAACTCAAGCGCCAGTTCCGTGCCATTCTTGATAATGTCACCCACGGCTTCCGTCCTCCCGCTCCTGAAAAATCCCAAAACGTGCTCCATTGCTAATTCCTCTCAAACCTCGTAGACAGTCCTTTAACCCGTCCGAAAGGCACGTGTTCCAGCTTTTCCGCCAAGTCCGATCGACCCATTCTGAAAACGCCAGAATTAGACCTTAAATTTGCGTCAAAACCTGTCCAAAATAGTTTTGAGGGCGGTAAAATGGCCCTTTTGAGCCCTGTCCACCACGTAGAGGTAGCGATCGGCCGAGAATAATCTATCCCTTTCGATTATTGCGGCAATTTCCCTAAAAAAAAAGGTTTAAGTTCGTGGCGGGGCCCAAAAAAAACCTTGTCAAATAGAGCGAAGTATTATCGCTTTTCCTCACAATCGAGTAGGCTTTGCTCGTTTGGGCGGCATGATCGATTACCAGAAGACCGTCGTCAGTCTGAAAATGTCGGATTACGGTAAAATACGGTATATTCAGAGTTACAGTAATCCCAAAACTGTAATAATCCTCTAAAGCTGGAAAAACTACCGTACCACCGGAGCTTTATCAGTGACCCTTCAAGAGTTACATGAACTTAAGAGTTACAGTAACTCATTCAATAAAAAAATAATTTTACAGTACGACGCTACAGTAACCCTAAAATCCCAAAACGCTACAGTAACCCTAAATTGTACGGGTACAGTAAACCAACAAGTTACGATACCTACCGAACAATAGTAATCCTCAAGCACTTACAGCGATACCAAGAACTACAGTAAATCTGAGACAATGCAAATAACCGTACCCTCAAAACAATAATGTAATACACTACCAAAGAAGTTACATTAAATGACGGTTTACCGTACCAGTGGATATACAGTAATCCTTCAAAGACAGTCGTGAGTTACAGTACTCTTGAGTTACCGTAACACTATATTTAACTCAGGTTGTAACGAGCCCAACGTTACAGTACCCGTCAGACCTCCAGCGCTAATGCAGCTACAGTAACTCTACAAAGGTGATAGTAAGTTACAGTGCCATCAAGCTGCAGTAACCATCAAGCTGCAGTACGGTTAACGCTTCAAACATTGTCAAGCTCCGCTATTTGCGGTGGTAGGGCCATCGCAATTTTAATTTTTTTAAAGTTTTTTTAAAAGAATTTTTGTTAAAATAGCAGGCCCGTCGCAAATTTTCGAAACTTTAGGCAGTAAACTGCCTAAGGAGCTACATCACCCAAAATTAAGTAAACCCCCAATGGTGGTGTTATTGTACCCCCCAGGACGCTACAGTAACCGTGACTTTCGCTGTGAGACCCACCTTTCTAACCAGACCCTGTGCGATTAATCGGTCCACCTCCTTGTGGGCACTGTCGACGTGGGACGACTCACTCATCCAGCTGAAAATGAGCCATGAACTGGATTTTTGGTTGTGGAACCCACTGATCAAATTGAATATTCAGCAGGCGGTAGAACTGTTCCAAGTGCGTTCGGGACAACTGACGAATGTCATTCCACAACAGCATGGCTTCAGAAGAGGCGTCTTTTCTGAAAATGAGAGGCTTACGTTACTCATTTTGATTACGGTAACCCGAATGTCACTGTAACCGAGGATAATCGTGGGATCCTTCGAGCTACAGTAACCCTCGACAGTAACCAAAGATTACAGTATCTCCGACCTAAAATAACCGTTTAATCCTAAACATAAGCTACAGTAACCCAATGCGAATAAAAGTGCCTGTAAATGGGGTACGATAACCCAAGGTTTCGCTGTAAAAATAAGTGTACAGTAATCCAAATTATTCTGGTACGGTACCCCTTTTTTTCTAAGTGTACAGTAATCCAAATTATTCTGGTACGGTACCCCAAAAAACCGATCTAAATATGACCCAAAACATAGCCCAAAACTAGGGTAACAAACAATTTAACTGTGAAACCAAAACCCACCGCCGAATGCCCTTCTCCATTTCGATGTAGGTGTCCCTGACGAGACCGCGGAAATCCTCATCATCGGTCGCCCGTTTGTTGGCCACCACGTAGCAGTCCGTAAGGCTTCTGATCTTATCCACGTCGCTCAGACTATTCCAGTACTGCTCGGAAGGACGGACCTGGGTGGAAAAAATGAGTAAAAACGAATCCAACCCATAAAAATAGAGTGAAATGGGTAAATTACCTGAGGCCAGTAGGTGGCAATCAGAGCGAATTGGGTGCCCCAGTCGCCGAGGTAGTTCACGGAGTTTACTTCATGGCCGATGGCACGGTGGACCCAAAAGAAAATGGTTAAATGGGTAAAAATTGTGGTTTTGGCCGCAAATCACCAGCCATTTCAATTTTTGTGGCAAAAGTAACGATAGTTTTGCAAAATCATGTTTTAAAGATCCCTCACGAGGTGGTACCCGGGAAAACAAAAGTACTTTGCTCCTAGCTGTCACAACGCACTTAGCTTCATAAAAACAGATTTACCAGGAACCACCCGACTGGCAGGAAGGAACCACTTGGAAGTGCATTTTGTGACAGCTGACTGGTCGGAAGCGGAAATTGTGCCCGTAAACAATCAGAAATCAGGCAATCCCCGGCCGATTTGAACTATTTTCGAAATTAAACATCTGGTGAGCAAGCCATTTTCAAAGTAAATACCAAAACCCACCCTGTCCAAATAGGCCCCGATGAGGGTGGAGCGCAGATTCCCGATGTGGAACTGTTTGGCGATGTTCGGACTGGAGTAGTCGATTACGATTCTCTGTTTCTTCGCCGGAGCAGCTTCGGAGAGAAGGGCCTGCAGGGTCCCAGGGGCCCGGAGACGTTGGAGATAGGCCGCCATCGCCGCCGCAGTGGGGCGTGTCAAGGCCTAAAAACGGAGAAATTTGAAAATATGGGAAATAATCAGATTAAAAGCAAGGGACGACGGTAATGGACAGCTAACTCGCAGCAAAGATAAGAAAAGTATCCATTTAAGTTTAAAATTCGACAAAAACTGAACTCTTTCGTACCAGCTGTTTGGTACCAATTTGGAGGATTTTGTTTGAATCAACACAAGACTTTGACACAAGTTAATCGATTTTTTCAAGGTTTTAAGACAGAGTGCCATGGAATCAAACTACAAACTTTTCTTCCACTCCCTCTGAACAATAATTTCAACAGGAAACGGTAAAATACCATGATTTAGGTCATTTTTTTGCAACAAAAAAAAAGTCTAGCAGAAGTGAAAATGTGGCGTAGAACAAGGAAAGTGGGCTGAGGAACTCGCAACAAGGCGGAGTTGGATCTTTGAATCGCCGCAGTGACGCAATTTCTCGCACTCTCTGTCCGCACAGAGTAAACAGCCGGCTAACAAGGCGTCTCTCCCGGAGGATCCTTCCTTCCTGCTCGTTAGCCGGGATTCTAGTGTCACGGGCCGGCCCGGGCCAAATTAAATTGCAAAAAGTCACAAACATTCAAAAAAGCAATACTACTGCACTCTCGTTCGGCAATACTGCATGTTTGGGGGGATTGATTGGTTAAAACGGGCCAGCCCGGCCCTATTCACCCAATAATTATAGTTTATAGCCTGCTGCATGAACTCCTCGCTTCGATATTACACTCTGGTGTGGTTCCGCGAACACACTGTGATAAATAAGCAGAGTTGTGGCGGAAAATTCCCAGAAAAGTAGCCAGGAAACCGAAAATGGAAGAAAAAGAGGAATTCCAGTTGGCGAAGCAAGAACCCCATCGTCTCAAAGATCACGGGGTGTGAGAGGGGCAGACAACAAAACAACCCTGCAAACGACGAAAGAAAGGGTTGAAAACAGGCCCAGGGCTGAGTGAAATGCGAAAGACTTGTATTTTTCGAATTTCCCGCGGGGTGATGAGCCGTAAACAGCGGGCAAATGGGTAAATTGGGCAAAGCGTGTGGAAGAGTGAATGCTCAGTTTCGATAATAAGGAAACCGGCTTTCTTCTTCAATCTCCCACGAGCTACGCTGTAAACAACGAGTAAATCGGAATAAATGGAAGACTAAAAGGCGTAAACAGGAGCGATGGTAGGCAGACATTAGCTATTAATATGATATACGCATGCTCCGTGTTATTACACTGTATACAAAGGAAATGTAAAATAAATGGATATTTAAACGGTTAAAAAAGTACAAAAATTGCGTTTTTCGGGTAAACACAGTACACATGACTACCTTTGCTTCAAAAGCGAGCGTATTCGAAAGCACCACTGCGTCATTAGTCGATGACGTAGCGAAAAAAGGGTGCGTCTCCGGGGCGGGGAAACCCTGCAGTTGTCATGGTGATTCATCGGGAGAAAAATGTGTGATTCTTTTCTAGAATAGTGATAGACCAAACTACAAAAATGGGGGGGGGTGTTAAGACCCACACACTGGGCTTATGGTTAGCCCCCCCCCAGGGGTTGTTGAAATCTAGTTCCGGCCCAATGTTTAGGCGCCAAGCAAAATTATTTGAAATTGGTGCTTTTCGAAAAATGAAATCAACGTTTTCTAACTAGTTTTTCAATGTTTTTATGCCATTTTATAAAAATTGGACGCAAAAATTCTTTATAACTCATTCATTAATTCACCGTAGTCTTATTTAAAGAAAAAAAAGAATAACGTTATGTCTAATTTCTCTTATACTGAGGACCTACTTACTTACAAAAACATATCGAAAATAAAGATAAAATTATCAGAAAAACAAAAAAAAAGAAATTCAACATACTAAAAATTCAAATCTTTAATATTCGCGCCATTTTTCTTAGGACTTTGGGCCGGCCCCTTCCCACTCCCTTCATTAGAGAAAAATGGTGTATGAGGGCCACATATAAGCATAGTTCTCACGGGCCGGGCCGACTTGAAAAAAATCCCCGGCCCGCTTCGGCCCGTCCACTCGGACCACCCAATCAAACTGTCACCCACACGACCAAGGTTCGATCCCGGTCGGGACACTTTATTTTTGCTAACTTAAAATTAGTTTAAATGTGTAATAGAAGTATAATGAAAGTGTTTTCGGAGTTTAAAAAATTTAACGTAAGCTAAAATAACCATTTAAAGAATTTTTAATTTGACTTCTAAGTTTACAAACCGGGCCGAAACGGGCCGAGCCAACACTTTTCTCGGCCCGGCCCGTCATTTGAGAACCACGCAGACAAGGACACCATGAGCGGGGGGCTTAACAGACATCCCCCACCGCCAGAAGACTTGCAGAAAAGCAGAAACCAAGAGTAAGAAAAGCTATGAATACTAGCAAAGCAGCTGTGTTTTTCCCTCTCCTCAATTTCAGTCTGACCACGTGGGTCCCTTGTTTTCCACAGGATTCCACGAAAAACATAAAAAAAGAAAGGGCCTCGGATCCCAAACAGGGACCAAAGTAGCAAAAGGAAAAACGAAGAAATTCCATTTATCACCTCGTTCATCAACGGTAAAAGAGTGGAATACAGTATAAAAGATTAAAAAATAGCACAGTTCGTGGCAAAGTACGTGGAATTGCAATATCACCAAAATAAATTAAAAACTCGTAGCTTCGGGTGGAGAGAACCGTCTAGAAACTATCACAAATTGATTGGGGGACTTAGGTGGATGAAATGTGGTGGGGGATGAATTTCCAGAGGATCAAAGTACAAAATATACAAATAATCGGTAAACAAAGGGGGTCTCACTGGTCGTCGTCGTTGAGGAGACTGTCGCGATCGCCCTCCTCCAGCTCCACTCCGCAGATGCGGATGCAGCACCTGCAGTATTTTGTGGTGATAAAAATTGGCAATTTTTGGTGATAAATCGAAGGAGTGGCGCTGATTTCACCCATTATTTCCTTATCTTTTACGAGAAGTTTCTGTCTTGTTTGGGCTTTGGAACTTAGTCAATGGGCTGTAAAAAAGCCATAAATCACGGAATAAAATCCCCAAGTTTAAAGCCAAGTTTTAAGAAAAAATAGCGCCAAGCGGCCTTAGGTTGCCAAATGCGGCCCACTTCAAATAAAAGAAATAACCGGAATAGACAAAGAAAGATTTATGGTCTGTGGAAGGACTAGAAACCAGCTTCATAATGGCGTTATCTGGGCAGCTTAGTGCCCGTCCGAATGACAAATGCGTGGTTTTCACGTGAACGCCGAGTTTTTTTTTTTTGAGAGGGTGGCCGAAAAGATAGCGCGGGATTCCAGACGTTTCTCAATTCAGCTTAATTGTGAAATTTCCGGGGCTCTAGTGTGCTAGAAAGTTTTTTTTTAATTAGCTGTATTCAACGCAGAGCAGAGCAATAATTACGGAATTTGGGGATCTGATAGCTGGCTATTAAATGAAACATCGGGCCGACCCAGGAGCAATTGGATAAGCGGGCCGGCTCGTTGCCACGGCAAAAAATGAGGGTGTTATGAAGTGTTTATGTTCTACCGGGTTCAAAAAGAAGAAATAATGCATGCGTGGGCGTCGCCGCCGCGGGATTTCTCCAGCGGCGGTCAATCTCGGGAGGAGGAAACCCGATAGGTACGCCCACTTATGCGATCGAAAATTAATTCCCACGGACAATTCGTCCACTACTCCAATTCCAGCGATCAAATTATTTGTCCCCTTCAGGCATGGGCCGAAAGTTTGTGGTATATTCTGAGCGCACCCCCTTTTGTACAAATGTGAAATGTCGTAAGCGTTCTACCGTATTTCGCACCAACCGTGTGTCAATAGGGAGTAAAATTAGGTCATTATTACCCTCAACGCACCCTCCCTTTGTAATAAAAGTTTGAAAAAGCAAGACATAGCCATACCAGGACACGGTACGGAGGGGGCTCAAAAAGTAAGGTCCCCCAAAAGAGGTGGGACCATAGCTGGACAGTGAGCGTTTGGATGGCTCGATGCGTAAGTCCCCCAAATGGTGCCTCGGAGGCGACGTTAGCCCTACGCGTGACCATCAACTACCCTTTGAATTGATTGGAAAGACAAATATTTTCCGTGATAACAGTGAGACCGACGGGTTAAATGAAGGTTCCGTGTTTAGATGCCTGTGAAACCATTACCATTTTACTAAGACTAATTTCCATTTTATAAATTGCCTTTTTGTAAAGAAGTAAACAAACCTGGTGCAGAAGTGGCTATCTCCCATGTTGGGCAAGATGGAGCGGCGGAACCAGGGGCCGAGGAGGATGTCGTTGTAGATGAACATTCCCAAGATGAGCAGAGCGAAGCCGATGAGCTGAAAAAGACCATTTAATTTCATTTATTTAATTTTTTGGTCCCCTTTTCCCACTGCTCCCTCCGATTAAGAAATCGAAAACACGCCACCATGGGGACGGTTTCAGTACGCGCGTATAGGTCAAATGATAAGAGCTGCGTACGGCGCCCTTCGAGACACTGATAACTTTGGGGTGAAAATAGAAAAAAAAGGGAAGATAAGGGTTGTGGATTCAGAGTGACCGCTACTTTCTATGAACAAATGAAGGACTATTCGAGTTGAGTCTAAAGAAAAAAAAATATTCCCGTTCTTTTTCTACGACTTTTTTACCAGTGGTACATTTTTTTGTCACGGTGACTGTGACTGAAAGTCTCAAAAAAGCTCAATTAATCGTTTAAAACAGCACCAAATCATGGCTGGACAGGGAGTGTTTGGGGGGGCTTGATGCGTAAGTCCCCCTAATGGTGCCTTCGAGCAAACGTAAGCCCCCTTTACATTTTCGGTTGCCATTTTTAACCAAACGCCGAATTACGTAGGTACCGCAAGTACCTCACGTGCACCTATGCACCAAATGCATAGTAAATTAAAGGCCAGGGATACTGCCGACCAAGGGTGGCTGATCAGCGGGCCGGCCCCACTATTTTTGAACTTTTTTTAAGTAACTCTTTTCAAAGTCATTATTTTAGTCATGTTTGTTGCACAACATAGTTCTAATTGTGCAAAACATACTGTGTGAAGGAGGATTCGAACTACAGTATATAAATTTTGTACGTTTTTCATGGCTGAGTGGCTAAGAGGTCGGACTGGCAATCCGAAGTTGCCCCAGTTCGATCCCCCGCCGACAAAACTTTTTTGCCTTAATTTTTTTCATAGTATTATGCTAGTGACACATTTGCAGTACATAGATATATGTACTGCATAACTTTTTGTTTCTAACTTTTTGAAATTTTGACCTCGGGCCGCGAGATTTTTGGAGAGAGGGCCGCCCCTTAGCCACCATTGCTGCCGACCTTTCCTCACAATCTAAGCACGCTTCGAGACCTATTTCCTACAATTTGTCTGTCATCGTTCTGCTTTCGTCGAGATACGGGGAAAAATTCGGTTAAGCCCCCCACCCTAGTCAACTGAATTATGTATCCTGGGGTGTTTATCTGAATTCAGTTTATTGATTAGGAATTTGGCGGTTTTCCAATTTAAAAAAACAGCCCTTTAACCAGGATCGCTATAAGAGCAGCCTGTCCCCGCCGTGTCTATGAGAAAGATTTCTGGAAATCCACCCGGCTGGTACGTAGCAAACATACCTGGGCAACCTACCGCGGGGGTCAATTTTGCGAGGCCTTCAATTGTTGAAAGCGTCGAAAATTTGCGACGGGTCTCCTCTTCTAAGAAAAACTGCCGAAAATTTAAAATTGCGACGCCCCTACCGCCCCATATCGGGGAGCTTGCCCATGTATGGTAGCAAACACCCGGAAGTGCATTTACTGACAGCTGTCTGGTTTCCGGCCACATAAACTATTGGTTATAAGGCTCGGGCCAGCCCAAAATTCGCTTTTCCGTAAAATGGACATCCATGAGAAACTGCAAAAAGTACAAACCTGCATGGGGATAAACTGTTCGTGGAACAGAGGGATCGAAACGGCCCAGATGACGAGCGTGCGCACGCTGTCGAGCACCATCCTGGTCGTGGCGGAGAGCTCCTTCGTCACAGTGACTCCGGCAAAGTTGAAGAAGGCGATGGAGACGACGGTTCCCATGAGGGCGACGGCGATCATCGGCACCTGCTTGATCTCGTCCCAGGCGAAGAACACGTCCTATTGACACAAAATAAACAACAAATTTCCAAATTACATACCTCCAAGCGGCCTTCAGGGTTGGTGGAGAAGGTCTTGGGCACATGTATGTAGTACATGGGGACCAGGAGGACGCAGAGGATGGAAAGGCCGAAGAATCCTGGAACAATGACAGTTTAGGTCAATATTAAAGGTCTGCGTACCCTCGAGTCCTACGGCGAAAAGAGCGGGCACGTCGTACTTGGTGAGGTACTTTTGCTCGTAAACCATTTGAATGGCGACGATGATCTGGGCCATGATGATCAGCAGGTTTCCTGGAAAGATGGAGGTTACATTTTAAAAAGAGCTATCAAATGGTTATCCACCTTCCCTCTATATCATACAAAAGCAACTGTGGCTTTCGGTTGAGGGAGTCGTGCCGGGCCGAATTTATAACTGGGGGGGGGGGGGGGGGGGGTGGCGCAAATGAACCCCACGGGTAGCCTGTGTGGTGCATTCCATCCACCACTCCCTCGTCCCGCCCCTTACCCCTGTATATAAGCGATCAGATTGTACTTAGTTGGTGTTCTTCAATGAATCGTTTTCAGCCCAAGCGAAAGGCCCACGCTCTGGCCGTGTGTCTTTCCTGAGGGCAGAGGTCACCAAATTGGGAAGCCCCTATATTGGCCCCCAAAGCCTGTTAATATATGCGTTCTATAAAAAAGGCCATCCTTTCGTAAACGAACGTTTTCTAGAACTACATTGTGGAAACATAGGTGCGGGGTTCTCACGGGCCGGGCCGGGCCAGCTAGAAAATTTTGGTCGGCCCGTTTTCCTTGGACCACCCAGTCAGATTGCCACCCACACGATCAGCAGGGTTCGATCCCGGTCGGGACTTTTTGGATTTTTTCTTTTTTGTACGACTAATATTGACTTATATGTTAGTAACAAACGTTATAAAGCTATTTAAAGCCGTTAAAAAATTACTATTCTCTTAGCCAATCCTACTTCGGTCAAAAAACGGCTACGCCCCTCTTGTAGCGCTCTATTTTGATGTAATAATTGGAAATTCGAATATCAACATCAGAATAATCTCACGCATTTCCAAAAAGCGTCGAAGTAGGGTTGGCGGGCACTATATACCGATTTATACAACATTCAAAATATTATTCAAAACTAACCAGTGATGATGGCGTTCTTGTCGTCGAGCGGGTTGTCATCGTAGAGAATGTCGGTGACTCCGACCACGACGAGACCAAGCATGACGAAGAGCATTCCGAACCACTTGAAGGGCTTGATGTGGTCGCCGAGCATACCGACGGACAGAAGACCGGTGAAGATGATGACGGCTCCTAAAGACAGAAATATGAATAAAAATACGCTGTCGGTGCCCGCAGAGATTCAAAAGATTCGGCGCAATGACCCGCTGCGGTCATAAAAAGCGAAAAAATTACTAACCCCTGAGCATTTGGAAAGAGCTGGCCGTGGTGAGGTTGAGCCCAATGTACATGATGGAAGTGGCGAGGATGTCGCAGCAGGCCGGAGGACAGAAGACGAACGGGTTGAACTGGGGCAGCTGGGGCTCAGACTCCGAAGTGATGTTCACAATCGACGCTCCGTTGTCTCCTAAAAAGCTGTTATTAGCGAGAGAGAGAGAGAGAGAGAGAGAGAGACGAACCAGAAACATTGGCCCTCCGCCACTGCCACTTCTTGAAGAGGTAGACGAGAAAGAAGGCGCCCAGACACAGAAACTCTCCGAAGAACATGCATCCGGCCTGAAAAGAAAAGAATTAACACTTGTATTCGTGAGCGACGGCGGGCACAAACTCTTTTAATGCTAACCCAAAACGGAGCTAGACACAAACCATTATTATTCTTGAATATCGCATTTTGAATTCGCGCGGTTGCATAATCACCCAAAGGTAAAATGAAAAGGTTTCAGGGGTACATTTGTAGGTCCCGCAAAGAGAACCCAGCAGTCATGTTTTGTTAAGGTTATCGGCCAAAAAGTCAGAACCGCAGGTATCTTACTTCATGGTATGATCATGTGTAAAAAACTATCTTTGGGGAACCCTTTTTTGGGCAGGTTAGGTTAGAGTGGGGGAAATGGAAGGTTTTTGTTTTTACCAGCCATCTGTCTTTGGGAGCTATATATTTTTTTTACTCCCCCCCCCCAATCCGTAGCATGTCCAGGTACTTTTGGGGTGTTGTTTTGTACGAGAAGCTTGTAAAAATGTGGGTTAGTGATTTTTGAGTCGCCCCTTCTAATTGGGGGACCTTACTTTTTGAGTCCCCTCCGTACCGTGTCCAGGTATCAATGAGCGTTTGGGGGTTCGATGCGTAAGCCCCCCAAAAGGCAAATCAGCGGCAAAGAAAGTCCCGTTTTTGCTACCATTTTCAACCAAACCACAAAATCAGTTTTATTAAACATTAGTGCCGATTTGTCACCAAGCAACAATTTAAACAAAGCGTGTGGATGACTAATCCACTGACCAAAGACCATCAAATGGACTTAAAATTGCGTACTCTCTCCATTTCTGGCAGTAAATGCGGTTTAATTCGTATTTTTGTGTATTATTTCCATTAATGGACGATAAACCCCTGATTTTGTTATTTTAATAACTAAATAAACATTTATAATCAGAATATCCATATTTTACCTGTAGGAAGGGGTGGTTGAAGGCCACCTTCTGTCCGCTCTCGTCGGCCGTGAAGCTATCGGCCCACTTGGCGCAGATCGTGTTCATCGACCCCGTCACCACCATCATGACGGAGACCAGGACCGCGAAGGCCGCCATCTCTGCAAAACATCCATTGGATTTACATTTATTTAAACTTTACAAAGGAAACTCGAGTAAAAAGGTGATATCAACAAGAAAGAGGGTAATTTCACAACAAAAAATGGAGAGAAATCGGTGTAAACGCGAAGAAAACAGGGAAGATTTCGAGAAAAGCGGCGGTCGTTTATCAGGAAGGGGGTTTGATTTCCAAGAAATGGAGATAACGGGGCAAAGTGATGGGCTGAAATGACCGCAACTGGCCAAATGAAGGGGGAATTGTTTATGTGGTGGGGGAGGGGAGGGGCTTCGAACTGTAAACGATGACTAATGGAGAGGTTATTGGCAGTGGGCATAGAGGAAAGGGGTTTCAAAAAGCAGTTTCCCACCAAAAATGGGATAGAATCCTTTAAAATTACTAAATATTTCGAAAACTGAGGGGTCACTACCATCAATACGATCAAACTGAAGCCCATCAACGAAACATTCTAATGAAATTCCATGAAAGGTTCAAAAACGAAACGACCAACAATGACTCATCTAAAACGCATTTTCGATGAGCTTCCGTAATGCCGATGTCAGTAAAAAGCTATTTTGCGCGTTGTAAATCAAAATACAAACAATTTGCCTTTAAAATGAATGTTTTACGCAAAAAGCACGAGAAAATTGAAAGAAAACAGACCGCGAACCGCCAAAAAAGCAAAGCAGGGCTTTGAACTTCAAATTCGCCCGAGTTCAAACTACACACGAATTTGACTGAAATTGGAGGTTTTAGGCGAATTTTAAAGGAATTTCGGTTGAATTCGTGTCTTGAATGATTCTAACATGAATTACTGAGCGCAAATTGTAAAATATCCCTTTGGGAACACAAAAATTGCAAGGAATACCAGTTTTCACGAGTTAAAGAAATTTTAGAGGGCATTTTCTGGAGAGATTGTTTAAATTGAACAAATAAAAGCATGCATTACATAAAATTTATTCAAAAATGAACCACAACGCCAGGAAAAAGCGAAAACGCGCTGAAGCACGCGATTTCAGTTTTATAATCGCAGTTTTTCTGTAGTTTTGCTCAAATACGTCGACTTTTTAAATGTTTAATTGATTTTTAAATGCATAATTCACCTATTTTGATTAAAAACAAAGAAAAATGATAAAATATCAATGCGGAACGCCAGAAAAAGGCGGAATCGAAGCGAAGGAACACGTGAGTGTCCGAGAGCGGGGGCAGCTGTTTATCGCGCGCGCGGCGGTGGCGGGGACCCGCCGTGACCGCCCGTCCCTGTGGACACTCCGTGCAATTTGGAGATAACGGGTGCCTCTTCTGATGAAATGTGGAATTCAGAGGAGATAAGGGCAGACGAGTGACCGCTAGTGGGTGCATAAATCGTAAGAGAGCGGTCATTTTTGCAAAAGTGTGCCGTTTTATCAGCAAAAATTGGCGGGAAATGGACAGATTTACACGTCTCCAAGGCTACTTCGACGAATTTGGCAGTGAACTTATACTGCAATGCATAACAACATCAAAATATTGAAACTAAGTAGTTGTGGCAACGACTATACAACAAGAAAAATAAGAAAAATGCGGGCTAGGTTCATTTCAACAGACAACACGTAACAACATGACAACAATTGGCGTCTATGAAGGAAGGGTTCAGCCGGAGAAGGAGGTCAGCTCGTCGACGAACGCGTTGAACCTGAAAAAATAATGTGTAATTGTGGCGAAGTGGGGGGGGGGGGGGGGGTGATTTAGACACTCGGCTTACTATTTAAGTTCCCCAATCCAGTAATACATGGGAGTAATAATTACTTTACTCAGTAATTACAAACAAGGGCATTGTGCAAGGAAAGTTTCGCAAAGGAATGGGCCATCAGTTGAAACCACCGCTTAATTTCCCTCCACAAAGCAACACCATAACTGGACACCATAGTTCTCACCAGAAGGGCCGGCCCGCGGGCCGAGAAAAGTGTCAGCCCGGCCCGTTAGGTTCGGTTTGTAAACTTGTCACATTAGGTTTTCATTAAATCGTTCTTTCAGCTTACATAATTTTTCTAAACCTTACAAACTCTTTAAAAATACTTCTATAGCTCGTGCCAAAACTACTTCGGAACAACGTTCCAATGTTTTGATGTTGTTCCTAGAGTAAAGCGTGCAATATAGGATACTCAGGCCGTGTACGCAGCTAAATCGGCCTAAGTAGATTTTGCGAAAGTATATTGCATATTTGAACTAATTCTAAGTTAGCAAAAATTAAGTGCCCCACCGGGATCGAACCTTGGTACCGTGGGTGGCAGTTTGACTAGGTGGTCCGAGTAGACGGACCGGGCCGAGGATTTTTTTTCAAGTCGGCCCGGCCCGTGAGAACTATGATCCTAGTGAGGTGGGGCGGAAATACCATAAATTAGGATCCGGAAACAAAGTGGTCCCAAAAACCGAGTGCCTCACGTATTCATGGCGTTTTACTCATCGCTAAATCTACCTTGGCCGAATTGGCTGCGCACAACGCCTGAGTATCCTATATTGTACGCATTACTATAACAACATCAAAACATTGGCGCGTTGTGACAAAGTAGTTCTAGCATCAACTACGGCAAATTTTGCCCCCAAATGTTCAAGTAGAAATGTGGAATTTCGTGTAGAAAATACCCGCCTCTTGGCATCCATGAGCACGGCGCGTCGGTAGGGCCGGAACTTCTTGCCGTCCTTCTCCGTGATGTGGAACTTGCTGCCCGCCTCAACGTCGTTGTGCACAGGGTAGTCGAAGTAGTGGGCAGTGCCCGCCTTGATCTGAATTATTTTAATTAACATGACAATATGCCGAATAATTAACCTTCAGAAGAGCGGCGTCCTCCACGTTGTCGAAGACGACCTCAGCGTCGGCCAGGGCGGCAGCGGCCAGGCGTTTCTGAAGGCAAAATAGACCTATAAACTATTTCGCGAAAATCTTACCTTCTCCGCCTTTCCCATCTTCTTTTTCTTCTTTCCGGGCTCGGCCTTGGATGGTCCCGGAGCGGAGTCCTGAAAAGAAAATAGCGTTAAGTAGAAAACTGCCTCGGGCCTTATTAAAACCAATCAGACTTTCCCACCGGGCCACAAAAGGACAAGGTATCAAACTACAAAAACGTTCATAAAAATTATAAAACCCCACCTCCTTTTCCTTATCGGCGATTCTGATTTTCTGGATGTAGAGCACGTTCTTGTAGGGCTTGGAGAGACCGAGAAGCTCGCCCCTGAAAGTGAAACATTCAAAGATTCAAGGGAACAGAAAATGCCATATTTCGGGCCAGCCCGTACCTGTTTACAAAAAAAACGGCCGGCCGGGAACCAGGCTCAAAAAACAAACTCACTTGAGACTGGCGAAGGAAGGAGCGACGATGCTCGTAGGGAAGTTGATCATTCGCTCGTTGATCAGGAACCCGACCTATAATGTTTCGAAATCATATTTCTAATATAAATAAGTATAATTTGGAGGGATACGATAGATTGAGAACACTAGAAATCTTTTCGAAATAGAGTTTAAAATATAGCCAAATGTAAACTAAAAACTAAAAAAACTAACCTTGGTAGCCAAAACCTCGGCGAAATGGGTGCGTGTCTCTTTCAGAGCCTGCTTGTTGGCCCTCTCCAGCACAAAGTCGATGAGGGAACGAGCGT
This sequence comes from Oscheius myriophilus, assembly GCA_964057215.1. Classification (NCBI taxonomy): domain Eukaryota; kingdom Metazoa; phylum Nematoda; class Chromadorea; order Rhabditida; family Rhabditidae; genus Oscheius; species Oscheius myriophilus. Next base: position 23,952,109 of record OZ059903.1, read on the forward strand.
ACTTGGGAGTGCTGTCTCCCTAAATTTTATAAAGTTACAGTATAATAACAATAAGTTGAATTCGTTTTTTTTATAATTTAAAATGAAATATCACAAAATATAAAATACCTGAGTGGGATCGACGGCGAGCACGGTGTTCATGGCGTAGACCATGTTGAGATTCTCATCGTCGGTCTCGTCCTCGGCGGGCTGAAAACGGTATTTGTAAGCTTTAAATAAAAATAGAAAAATAAGTTAAAATAGCGCAAATTGAAATGCCCGTCGTAATTTGAGATGAAAATGAAAAAAAACTGACTCCGATGACGCTGCCAATCGAGGGCTTCTGGGCGATGATGGCTTCGGCCATGGCGGGAACGTCCACGTCACCGTTTCGTAGGAAAATCTGAAAGTTGGGAGGTTATTGGTAGTCTCAGGCCGCATTCGGCACAACGTGTCCATAGCCTGTTTATTTTGTTTAAATTATTGTACCAGTATGCCGCATATGGGACAATCGAGGAGCCCCAAGCCGCTTACTGAGTATAAACATAGCTTCAGGCGTCTTAGTTCAAAGACAGCCTCATGCCGTTATCGGAGATGACAGACAACTTCAGGCCGTTTTTATCAGACTGAGGGCAGCCTCAGGCCGCTTACTGAGCTTAAAAGGCAGCGTCATACCGCTTTCCGAGTATAAATGCAGCCTCAGACCGCTATTAGAGCCTTAAGGTAGCCTCCTACCGATCAGACTGAAGTTAGCCTCAGACCCCATTCTGAGCATCAAGGCTGCATCAGGCCACTTTCTGAGTATAAAGACAGCCTCAGGCTGCTTTTTGAGCATAAATATAGCCTCAGGCCACTTGCTGAGTATAAAGCGAGCCACAAGCCGGTATCGGAGCAGAAAGGCAGCCTCAGGCCGCGTTTATCAACCTGAAGGCAGCCTAAGACCGCTTTCTGAGCTTAAACACAGCTCAGGGGCATTTCTGAGCTTAACACAGCCTCAAAGATGATCGGTCCTTGAGCATCCTGACACCCTCAGGCCACTGTTCGGCACACCAACATATTTCATCATGCTTGAAATCCCCACCTGGGTGAGAATGTTGATAATTCCCTCTTTGTCGTCCGCCTGGATGGGGAAGGCCTCCACATCCGTGTCCATGACCTCTCCTCCCTCATCGGCCATCATCTCTGTGTGGCGATCGGCCTCCTCCTCGTCATCTTCATCCTCTTCGTCGTCCAGTTCCTCATCCTCCAAGTCTTCATCGTCGATTTCTGAAAAAAAAAACCCTACATTTTGTACATAAAAATAGTTTAAAAAGTATCCTTAGACCACAACTCAATTGGCCGCCTTGTGGTCACAAGGCGGCCAAACGCTCCCGGAGGAACCGCAATGCGGCGACAGATTGCAGAAAACACCAAAAAGTGGCACAAAAAACCAACCTTCATCGTCGACATCGCTTCCCTCCTCCACCTCGTCCGGCTCCTCTTTCTCCACCACTGGCTCCTCCTTCTTCGTCTTTTTCACTTCCTTCTGTACCACCTCCTCCGCCGCGCCTCTTTTATTACCCTTCTAAATAAAAAAAATTGGAAAATAAAATTATTTTAAAAAAATACCTTCTTCGTTTTTTTCTCTACCACGGGCTCCTCTACCGGCTTCACTTCCTCCACTTTCTTCTTCTCGACGGCGACAGCGGCCGTCTTCTTCTTCGGCTTTGTCAATTTTCCCATCTGAAAGGCAGTTGTTGATCCAAAAAATTATGAATTAGGATTTAAAAAATTATGCATAAAAACCAAAAAAACAATAATAATAATTTTCGCGTATATTTTTTCGTGACACTATAGCTTTCGCGGTGAGACCCGGATTTTTGATAATCTCACTCGTTTCCAAGCATCGCTGAAGTAGAACTGGTGGGCATTAAAATCACATTTTTAAAAAAAGAATTTAACTTAATGGTTTAATTAATGGGAGAAATCCGAAACTGAAACCACCAAACTATTTTTATCCGCAAAAAGCCAAGAAAACTGCGGATTTTATAAGTCTTGAAACTATAATACAGAATTCTGCTATGGAGGTTTATGAAGCACGACTGTCAACAGCGAAACTCTGGAACCATCGAACTCCAGGTTCCCAGATTCGTGCCAAAAACGAAACACAAAGCTGTGCAATAATGTGCGCCTTCCTCAATATTAGAAGCAACCGGAGAAACAAATTTCAAACAACGCTGCATAGCACAGCGCAACCCCCAATGCGGTCTTCAAACAGAACCGCGGTATTTTCTCAGGTATGAAGCCGGGATATTCAACAAAACAGCAAGATTTAGGAAATAAATTCATTAAAAACAACGGTGACAAAAAGCCACAAACATCAAAATGACGGAGAGATCTCACAAGAGGGACACGGGTGTTCAAATTAGTCAATCTCCTCCATGCGGGACTGCTCCTCAGCGGCTCCGGCAATGGTGGGGACAGAGGTGGTGGCCAGGGTGGGCTCGTCGTCCTCAGCATCTCCCTCTCCGAGATCCAGACCGAGCTTGATCATGCGGTAGATGCGGGTGGCGTGAGACATGGGCTCCTCAAGGGCGAATCCGGAGGAGAGGAGGGCAGTCTCGAAGAGAAGGACGACAAGGTCCTTGACAGTCTTGTCGTTCTTGTCAGCCTCGACACGCTCGCGAAGGGCCCTGGAATTAAAACAGTTAAGAATCGATTCAAAATAAAAAAGATTATCAGAAAACAAATAAAGTTAAACTCACTTGATGATGGTGTGGTCGGGGTTGATCTCGAGGTGCTTCTTGGCGGCCATGTATCCCATGGTGGAAGAGTCGCGGAGGGCCTGAGCCTTCATGATCCTCTCCATGTTGGCAGACCATCCGTACTCGGAAGTGACGATGCAGCAAGGAGAGCTGACGAGGCGGTTGGAGACAGCGACCTTCTCGACCTTCTTCTCAAGGATGTCCTTGACAACGGAGCACAGCTTCTCGTAGTTGACCTAAAAATGCGAAGTTAGAGGGGCAAACACGAAGAAACTAACCTTGTCCTCCTCGAACTTCTTCTTCTCCTCCTCGCTCTCGGGGAGCTCCAGACCCTCCTTGGTGACGGAGACGAGCTTCTTTCCGTCGTACTCCTTGAGCTGCTGGACGCAGTACTCATCGATGGGGTCGACCATGTACAGAACCTGAAAATGTTCAATTAGTACGGTACAACTAAATTAGAATTACCTCGAATCCACGGCTGCGGACGCGCTCGACGAAGGCAGAGTTGGCAACAACCTCCTTGTTCTCTCCGGTGATGTAGTAGATCTGGGTCTGGTTCTCCTTCATGCGGGAAACGTAGTCCTTGAGAGAGGTCATCTCCTCAGAGCTGGAGGTGGAGTAGCGGAGGAAGTCGGAGAGCTTCTTGCGGTTGGTAGAGTCCTCGTGGATGGCGAGCTTCAGGTTCTTTCCGAACTGCTCGTAGAACTTTTTGAAGTTGTCCTTGTCCTCAGCGATCTCCTCGAAGAGCTCGATGCACTTCTTGACGAGGTTCTTGCGGATGACCTTCAGGATCTTGCTCTGCTGGAGCATCTCGCGAGAGATGTTGAGGGGAAGGTCCTCAGAGTCGACGACTCCCTTGACGAAGTTCAGGTACTCGGGCATCAGCTCCTCGCAGTTCTCCATGATGAAGACACGACGAACGTAGAGCTTGATGGAGTTCTTGCTCTTCTTGTTCTCGAACAGGTCGAAGGGAGCACGCTGGGGCACGAAGAGGAGAGCGCGGAACTCGAGCTGACCCTCGACGGAGAAGTGCTTGACGGCGAGGTGGTCCTCCCAGTCGTTGGACAGGCTCTTGTAGAACTCGGCGTACTCCTCGTTGGAGATGTCGTCGGGGTTACGGGTCCAGATGGGCTTGGTCTTGTTAAGCTCCTCGTCCTCGTGGTACTTCTCCTTGATCTTCTTGGTCTTCTTCTCATCCTTCTTCTTGTCAGCGTCCTCGTCCTCTCCGACGCTCTCGACCTCTCCCTCCTTCTTCTCCTAAGAAGAACCAGTTAGAAACCAATAACACATGAAAACATACCTCGTCCTTCTTCTCCTCCTCAGCCTCGTCGTCCTCGACCTCCTTCTCACGCTCGCGCTCGACGACGAGCTTGATGGGGTAGCCGATGAACTGAGAGTGCTTCTTGACGATCTCCTTGATGCGGCGCTCCTCAAGGTACTCGACCTGGTCCTCCTTGATGTGCATGACGATCTTGGTACCACGGGTCATCTCGGGGTCATTGACCTGCCTAAACTCAATCCGTTGATGACAACCAAAAAACCAAATCTTACTTGACGATGAAGGAACCTCCAGCGCTAGACTCCCACATGTGGCAGTCGTCATCGTTGTTCTTGGAGGTAACAACAACCTTGTCGGCGACGAGGAAAGCAGAGTAGAAACCCACTCCGAACTGTCCGATCATGGAGATGTCAGCTCCGGCCTGAAGTTCATGATAAACGAGAGAAACAAAGAATGTATATGTACCTGGAGGGCCTCCATGAAAGCCTTGGTTCCGGACTTGGCGATAGTTCCAAGGTTGTTGACCAAGTCGGCCTTGGTCATACCGATTCCGGAGTCCATGATGGTGAGAGTCTTATCGTCCTTGTTCGGGGTGATCTTGATGAAGAGCTCCTTTCCAGAGTCCAACTCGCTGGGCTCGGTGAGGGCCTGAATGAATAAGGTAAATAATGTAAACAAAAGGAAATGCTCACCTGGTATCTGATCTTATCCAACGCATCGGAAGAGTTGGAGATCAACTCGCGGAGGAAGATCTCCTTGTTGGAGTAGAACGTGTTGATGATGAGGGACATCAATTGGGCGATTTCCGCCTGGAAGGCGAAGGTCTCTCCGTCGGACATGTTCTGAAAACACAAATATTAGATTAGATGACGAAGTGTACAAAAATAAGATGGCGATGAACCAAAAAGAAAGACATTGGAGGACTGATCGGTTTCATAATGACGACACACATTGCCACAAAAAGCTATATCGCATTTTCTGAGAAAAAAAGCGGGAATAATATCTCACAAGTTTGCCCAATAAGACTATAGAAAACGGTTAAATGATGCAATAGAGCATGATGATAAATGCAATCACGCAGTTCTTCGAAGGAGTGATGCAAAATCACATTTAACTTTGGAAACCGCATTTTTGCTACAATCTACGAGTAAATTATCGAAATCACTAGATTTTGTAGTTTCTTATCGTTCTTGATTAGGAAGCTGGATCAGATGATGAAACGGGAAAGGAAAACCGACAGTGAACTACCAAAAATGATGATTGAATAAAACACAACATAAAAAGAACATTTGCAGTTTGATGCGGCTGTAAGACTAGGAACTTGTGAGAAATGTATGATTCAAGCTGGCAATAATTTTTAGGCCCAAGAATTTCTCATTGAATGCCTTGATTGCTACAACAATCACGAAAAATCTCCTATTTTCCGAGGGGAAAAAGAACAAACTAAAGATAAACCCTGTTTTTTCATGAAAAATGGAACAAAAATGACGGAAACCACCGACGAGGGAGAGAGGAGACGAGAAATGACCGACGGCCTCTTTAAATCGCGGTTCGAAAATTCTACGTGAGGGGCGTGGCCAAGGCCTCTGATTGGCTGGAACGTTCGCGAACGTTCGCAATGGGGCGCACTTTGGTTCCCGCCAGCTCCGCCTCTGATCTGCCAGAACCTTCTATCGCCCGCCGAACGGGCAGATGTCTAATTGGCAGCCGTTTAGGGCTTATTAGCATAACACGGGCAACGGAAATGGGGTGATTTGGCCGGAAGTGGATGGAAAAAAAGAGAAATAAGCAAAGGTAATGGGATTTTTGAGTGAAACATTGCACCAGGCCTTGCGTCAGTAGGAATTTCATTAAAAATGTGATTTTAGCATTGTTTTTCATCCCTTTTGCCCCAATTTTCAGCAATTATGATTTTTTTGGGTAGGGACCGGCACTAATTCATTCAGATGTGTGAGAAATATGGCTTTTCTTCGGTTTCCATGACGAAATCTGTTTACAAGCCAGTGAGAAGCCAAAAACGGGGGTGTTTTCTCACACTGACGGGGAGAAACGGAACGAAAGGGTTTATTTCTAGCCTGGATCCTTCTAAATTTATAAAAATGGTTTTACATAGTTAAAATCCATCAGCCGTGCGACCGTAGTTCGGTCCCTGTCGGTACATTTCGATCTTTCTAGCCTTGTAATTGGAAACATGAGCAATATAAACGCCTTTTTTGGATGAAAACAATAGGTAAGTATAAAAATCATGGAAAATCGCAAATTTCATTCACTCTTCACATTTTTTCTCAATAAAAGGCTATCTTTTCGCGTAAAAGAGCACCTTATCTCGAATTGCAACAACCTTGGCTGCCCTTTCTTATCACTGTGCCAGTGCCAGCCGGCTGCCCGAATTGAAGCCAATCTGCCGTCGGCGGAGGAGCCAAAACAAGCCGAAGCGATCGATTTTCTTGTGCACTCTCTTGCTTGAGCTCCCTCTCTCGCCTGTACCGCTCATATTAGAGAGGGGAAGCCGACACGCAACCGGCTGCCAGGTGCGGGGATAATTATGCTAATGCGGGGGGCAGGAGGAGAGCCAGCTGGGAATGAGAGGGCTCAGTGAGGTCACATGGAGGGAGGGAAAAGGGAGAGAGAAAGAGAAAGGGAGAGAGCGAGGTTGCGCGATTGCAGCGATATTATCACCCAGGGAATGTTACAGGCGAGTGTTTGTGACCACACTCGAGGGAAAGTGCACTGGGCGCCAGACCGGATTGGAGCCACCTGACGGTTGTAGAGAGGTGTTTCAACCGAAGGAAGCAAATGGACAAAAGGCTGAAAGGTGGTAGACATTTCGGGCTTTTATAGTTGGTATGGAAGATTCTAGAAAACATCGATTGCAAAAGGCATGGAAGGGGCGGGGCCTGGACTGTACTTGTTGGGAATGTTCTCGAACGCCCTTTGCATCTGCCTCTGTCTCTTTGCCTCTCTCTCTCTCTCTCTCTCTCTCTCTCTCTCTCTCTCTCACTCACTCACTCTTTCATATACTTCCATGTCATGCTTCCCTTATCTTTTAATACATTCAGGTCATCTTTATTTGCCTTTTAGGTCTGTTTGTGCAGTTCCAACAACAAATTCGGTCGTTAACCCTTATGATCCTACGGGAAGCACTCCTCTTTCGTTTTTACTCGCATGAGCGGCTGTTTGTCTGAGCAAAGTTTACAACAAGGTCGGCGGCCTGGGATGAAAAAAGATCTCTGTCTCTGTCTCTGTCTCTGTCTCTGTCTCTGTCTCTGTCTCTGTCTCTGTCTCTGTCTCTGTCTCTGTCTCTGTCTCTGTCTCTGTCTCTGTCTCTGTCTCTGTCTCTGTCTCTGTCTCTGTCTCTGTCTCTGTCTCTGTCTCTGTCTCTGTCTCTGTCTCTGTCTCTGTCTCTGTCTCTGTCTCTGTCTCTGTCTCTGTCTCTGTCTCTGTCTCTGTCTCTGTCTCTGTCTCTGTCTCTGTCTCTGTCTCTGTCTCTGTCTCTGTCTCTGTCTCTGTCTCTGTCTCTGTCTCTGTCTCTGTCTCTGTCTCTGTCTCTGTCTCTGTCTCTGTCTCTGTCTCTGTCTCTGTCTCTGTCTCTGTCTCTGTCTCTGTCTCTGTCTCTGTCTCTGTCTCTGTCTCTATTTCTATCTCCCCCCTCTCTTTCTATCGCATAAATCCAATCTCAAACTTTATTGCCAAACATTCATGGGTCTAATCGTTTCTTCAAGCACTCCCAAGCATTATCCATTACTTCTTCCTCAGTCTCTCCATCCAGCCTATCCATATGAAATGAACTATCGTTAATGTAAACAAGAGAGTGCATATTTCTATTGGATACAACACAAGCTCTCGCATCACCTTCCCACTCAATGTCAAAAATGGGACTTTCTTTGTGATTCTCTCCTCTCCAAATCGTTGAAATAGATAGATCTTGAAATAGAGTATGGTCATTTTCTTCGTCGAATTCGCGGGTGGATGTGTTAAAAGTTAGGCTTTGAGCTGCTGGGTTCTGAACTGGGTATGTTTCTTTGTGACGCTTATGTTTTATTAAGGTTTGGTTAAGGTTATAGTGCGTTTCCTAAAAAAAAAGATAAGGAAAATGGGATTTTCCTAAAGGAAAGGTACATTTGGCCCCGCCGCGATCACTTAAATGTCCGCGCACTACTCTGTTACAGCGCTTTTTCGCGTATTTTTTTTTCCGATTTTCACATGAATAATCGAGAGGTGTACGATTGAATATCAAAGTCGATGAAAACTCGAAATCCTTTCTTTGGAAATAGACTATAGCGTTATGGTATGGCTAGGTAAAGTAACATAAGGCAAAGTAAACGTAAGGTAAGGTAAAGTAAAATAAGGTAAAGCACAGAGACCTTACGTAAAACTCGCCTTAAGGTAGTTGTTCATAAACCCTGCCGAAAGAATTCCTTCTCCAACCAAACGAATCGACAACTCTTTTGTGGTAAGAATTAGAACCACTTCTTCTGGAATTTCACCTTCCAGTATAAACGATCGAAGCTGAAAATCAGATTTTAATAACAAAAATTAAAAATCACCTTTACAAAAGCGGGAAAATGAACATCCTTGTAGCTGAAATCAGGATTTCTAACCATAAGGGTTAGTTTATCTACATCCAGTACCTGCAATTTTTCATTGAAGATTGTTTTTTTTTTAAATAACCTCTGTCATTTTATGAACTGTTGATAAGTTACATCCATTTTCAGCCGATTCAAAGCATAAGTGGGATGATTTCGTTTCAAGATTTTGAAACGTGGATAACAGTTGAGAATAGTTTTCATCGTTGGGCATTCTCTGAAATAAGCTTTTCAAACTTAAGACACTTTTCTAAAAACATGTCTTTCAGTTCATGAAAAAATAGGTCTCAAAATTTTTTTGGCCTCGCCCACAGCCAAAAATCGATAACTTGTTAACTTTTCATATCTCAGCTCACAAACAACGTATGAATACCAGGTAGGGCTCATTCGAAAGCATTTTTTGAACTAAGTAACTTTTGATTGTGTGCCGTTTTTGAATTCTTACGTTTTGTATTCGTTTTTTGGCACTGAACCCTAAAAACCCTAAAAAGTGAGCTATTCCAGCACAGTTCTGGTTAAAACGACTATGTTTTTCGAATTTCGCAGACAATTCTGCATCAAACACTTTTTTTAACGAAATTTTTCGTGAGCAGGTGTTCAAAGTTTCCTTGAAAACCGTAGTTCGATTTTCGAAATTTCAGAAATTAGAAAATTAAAATAAGGTGCGTATATTTAAGATATTTGTAAATTCAAACACGGCACCTGGCTTAGATTTTCATGAGGAATTGAATGCTAATAGTTACGTGAAGCGAAAATTTCATTAATGACTTGAAAACATGATTTTCTGAATGTTTGAAAAAAGTTTTTCAATGAAACATTTGAACACCTATAGTTGCACGAAAAATTTCGTTAAAAAAGTTCTTGGATGCAGAGTTATCTGGAAAATTTGAAAAACATGGTCGTTATTACCTGAGCCTTACTTCAGGAAAACTGTGCTAGAAAACCTCCCCTTTTAGGGTTCAGTGCCGAGAATCGACTGCTAAAAGTAAGAATTCAAAAACAGCACAAAATCAAAAGTGGTTTAGTGCAAAAATTGCTTTCGAATGAGCCCTACCTGGTATTCATACGTGGTCTGTGAGCTGACATACGAAAAGTTTACAAAGTATCGATTTTTTGGTGGGCGGGGCCAACAAAAAATAGCGAGACCCATTTTTTATGAACTTTCGCATAGGGACAACAGAAAAGTTAACTGAATTTTCAAATTTACAGACATAATGCCATAAGTAAGCCTATGAAAAGATAATTTTAGGTAAGGTAAAGTAAGATAAACTCACGTGTATATAAGTACAATCACAATTGAATTTCACAGGTGTTTCAAGAATAATTTCTCTTTTGGCTTTTTTATAACCATCAAAGCCATCGTTCACAGAAAACTGTGTGAGTACAAAGTAAGAAGTCTGAAAAAAATGTACGAAAGTTTTACAAACAGAAATTACATTTCGATAAATATCTAAACAATCGATCGTAAAAGGCAGCCTTGTTGTCAAACTGTTAGAAATTTTGAGAGAATCTCGGGAGCATTGATGAAAATGAACAAATTCTTCAAAGTTCAACTGAAACTTCAACTTTATGGAATTCCAAATATTTTCACCTTTTTCAAAATGGAAAGCTTCAGATGGGGAGCTAGATTCTGAAGTTGCAGGCGCATTTCAGGAGACAGCGGTTTGTTTAGCGACTGGAAAGTAAACGGGGCGCAAAATCAATAATGGTTGCCCAGATGACTCACGCAGAGAAATTGCAAAAACATGTCACAAAAGGCGAAAACATTTATTTCACACACTCACACACTCACACACTCACACACTCACACACTCACACACTCACACACTCACACACTCACACACTCACACACTCACACACTCACACACTCACACACTCACACACTCACACACTCACACACTCACACACTCACACACTCACACACTCACACACTCACACACTCACACACTCACACACTCACACACTCACACACTCACACACTCACACACTCACACACTCACACACTCACACACTCACACACTCACACACTCACACACTCACACACTCACACACTCACACACTCACACACTCACACACTCACACACTCACACACTCACACACTCACACACTCACACACTCACACACTCACACACTCACACACTCACACACTCACACACTCACACACACTCAAGACTATAAAAAGGCAATGCGACCAAAAGATCAGTTTTTAGTTAACAATTTATTACACATTTTTAAGGCTATTTCTAAGGTCTGTTCAAAACACTAGCGGCCTTTCCGCAGCCAGGGCAGAATCCATCAGTGCTCAGCGAAGGCGGAATGTGGCCGATAGTCTCCTAAAAAAAATTCGGTAAAAGTTGAATTGTAGAAAAACTCGCGTTATAGGCGTTTAGGGGATCCTGACACAGCTTCATCTGATCCACGGAAACCCAGGTGGCCCTCAGAGGAGAGAAATACTGAAACAGGCATAATTTTGTATTTTTTAAGGATAACTTTTTATGGGACTAGAAATCGGGTCACGAGTGTTTCTCAAAATCGAATTTGCAACCGAATAACCTAAAAGTTTGAAACTTGGGGCACTTTTAAAAATGGGTACGTGCTGAATTCTACGTGAAAAACTGGCCTAGAAATGTCCCACCATAGGAAATGAACATTTGTTTGATAAATCATCAGTGCTCGGCTCTGAAACGCAGTGACCACAAAAATACATATATTAAATTTTTCCACCTTCAAACGGATTTTTAACAAAAATAGTCGTTGGTATTTTTAGTCTCAAAATCGTATCCGATGCGACATTTGGCGTAGATTTCAAATATAAAATCCGTTTTTTTCTGGCTATGATAGTGAAAGGTCGAAAACCCCAAAAAATCTGTTTTTAAAACAGTTTTTTGTGTTACTTTTTTATTCAATGAGAAATCGCGGTAGTTATTGTTTTTGAAAATTGATTTTGCTACAAAATGTTTTTTTAAATTAAAAGTTTAAATTTTTACAGTACCATTTGGGCACCTACCGCAACCCGGGTCAAAATTGTTTTGTCGACCCAAGCGCTTCAGCATAAGCTTTTCAGGCCGTAGGAAGGTAATACACCAAAATTCAGCCGATCCCTTATCAGAAAAGTGAATTTAAATTTGAAAAGCCGTGAAAAAGCCGCTTTTTGCTTTAAAACGGCGAGGTCAGCTAAATGTTGCAGCGTGCAGGCTCAAATAGGCGCAGCGCAAGGTGCTTTTTGGAGATTTTTTAAACGTTGTCTTCGCGGGGTGTGGGTTTTTTCGCTGAATCACAAAACTTAGCTACAACAGACACTTCTGCATGACATATTAAAAAATCTCAAATCTATCTTTCAATTTATGCGAAAAAATTGCTTTTTGGTACTTTTTGAAAGCTATTTCTTATTAAACCCTTTTCGGAGCTTTCAAATCTAAGTTAGACTAATATACAATGTTTTTCAGCGTAAAAAATGCTACCCATTCAATTTTTGAAAAATAAAAATTTCTCATGTTTGAGCGGAATACCGTACTCCTTGACCCCGGTTACAGTACCCCAGGTACAAAAATCGATAATCGGTTTTCAATGGTATTTCATTATAAGTGATCTAGGTCAACCCCAAACAAAATGTCAGCTTGATTGGACCACTTCAAAATTTTTATGTCCAAATGTAAATTGGCGATTGCCGAATATCTCAGACATCGCGTCTTAAGGGATAATGTCTTAAAATAGTGAAACTCACAAGCCACTCGACTAGGAAGTGCAGCTTCTGCGAAATGTAGCAATGCCCACGAATCCGTTTCACCGGGTAGTCCTCCCCGTCGATCAGACCCGTACTATTGCAATTGGGGCAATTGTGACTGGAGGAAATGATGGCCTCAGCCGGAACGTGTCTAATTTTGGCCTGAAAACAACTTTCAACCCATTAATAGAAAAAATTTCTTACATGATACTCGGCTAGCAGTTCATGGCAGGAGAGGTTGTCGTACGGTTCCCAGTTATTGCGGCAATCGCCATAAAATAAGAAAAAAGTTATCAATTAACAAAAATATACCGTACCTCCCACTTGACCAAGTAGTGAAGCTTTCCGCCAACGTAGGCGTGGGCAAGGAGGTTCTTTACTTGCCACTCGACGGCCATTCTAACGAATAGACAAAGAAAAGTGAGAGGTTTTGATATGCTGATTGAATATCCATTTCCAAATTCGGTTTGTAGTTCGCATTGGAATAATTTCAGTCAGCATTATTCCACCCAAAATGTGGTGGCCTTCTTCGTTGGCATATTGAACGTCGCAAATATTCTAAATCATTTTCTCTAAATATACCCTTGCATCATTTAGGTTAAAACGTCGTCTATAATATCGAGCAGGAGCCTAGAAACACAGACATCTTTTTTTTTTTTTAGAAAAGGTCTTCGATTCGGGGGTTTTTTGGTATATAACCTTCCTATGACCCAAAAACCTTACACTGAAACTTTTGGGTTCATATCGAAGTTTTGGCTCTGGTTACGGTAGGTGCCGAAATGGTACGGTAAAAATTTCAACGTTAACGATATCTTAATTTTAAAGAAGCAAATTGTAGCAAATTCGATTTCCAGAAACTATCACTTTTAGACCTACTACGAATTCGCATCTGCTAAAAAGTTAAACTCAAAAAAACTGATTGAAAAACATATTTTTCGAGGTTTTCGACCTTTCACTAATATTCGTGCAAAAAAGATAGTTTAGTTTTTGATTTGACGCAAAGTTTTTCAAATCAAAGGTGACCATATTTCCGAAATATCCACTTAAATGTGAAAAAAAAACTTAATTTTTCGGTTTCCCGCAGTTCAATGTTTCAGGCATGGTTTATAAAAAGTTTGAATGACGAAATATCGACCACAAATGCAATACGTCAATCTACGTTAAAACACCAAAAAATTGTTATAAACCATGCCTGAAACATTGAAATGAAATTAAATATGGTCACCTTTGATTTTTGATCTGAAAAAACTTATTAGGCGCCAAAAGTTCTTTTTTGCACGAATCTTAGTGAAAGGTCGAAAACCTCGAAAAAACATGTTTTTCAATCAGTTTAATATTTTATCAAATGCGAATTCGTAGTAGGTCTAAAAGTTTCTGGAAATCGAATTTGCTACAACCTGCTTTTTTAAAAATAAAATTTCGTTAACGTTGAACTTTTTAGAGTACAATTTGGGCACCTACCGTAACCCGGGCCAACAAATCGATATGGTCCCAAAAGTTTCATTGTAAGGTTTTGAGGTCATAGGAAGGTTTTTTTTACGCTTTTCTAAAAAGATGTTCTTACTATACTCGACTTTTATGGAGACGTCTTAAACTTAAAGAGAGACCGAGAGACAGAGAGATAGAAAGACAGAGAGAAATCAAGAAAATTTCTTTCGGTTCCGGCTGATGAAAGTGTATGTTGTTTGATCTCAGTTTCCACTCCTTATCTCAAATACCTATGACCAACCGGCGACATCACTTTTTTCTTGCCAAACACCACACCATGCCGCTCGATTTTGCAAGCCTGACTCTTCATCTTCGCAAAGTTATTGTTAAAAGGGTAACAGGCTTTATAAAGTTCCAATTGTATGAATTTTAGTTTGAATTTGTCGATTTTACACGTTTTCGACAATGTTCCCAAGCGTCTTTCGAAATCTCACTAGGTTTTCGAAATGGAATTTGTTTTGATGTGCAGAGAATAACTATTCATGTAAAGGTTTGTTTGGAAGAGAGAGAGAGAGAGAGAGAGAGAGGGAAAGAGAGCGAGATAGAGAGGGAGAGAGAACGAAAGATAAGACAGTTTTAGGCTGACGGTACCATTATCGAATTCCCAGAAAGTCGGAAATTCCAAATTTCTGTCTATGAACTTCAGAAACTACCGATCAAAGTGAAAGCCGGAAAAATTTCGATTTTGGTAAAGGGGACTAGATAAGAAAAATATAAGACTCACTTTTTAAGCATAAAAAGGCTGGTATCCATTTTCCAATGCCTGACCTACTGAAAGTGGTAGATTTTTTGAGACCCCACTCAATATTTATCTTCACTGACAAGTTGGAGTTTTCTGATAACTCTCGTCTGGTTGTAGATGTGAGTTCATTGTTTCTAATTCTTAGTTAAGAAATTTAGGGTACTATCAAATTCTTTGGGGAGATCAATATTAAAACCTTGTGTGCGATAAGCGCGGTAAAGTTTCTAAGCCACTCAGAGCTACGGTTGACAAATGAAGAATTAAATTGTTACATTAAAGTGAGTGATCTCTGTCTATCTGTCTCTCTGTCTCTCTGTCTCTCTGTCTCTCTGCCTCATTGTCTCTCTGTCTCCCTGTCTCTCTGTCTCTCTGTCTCATTGTCTCTCTGTCTCTCTGTCTCTCTGTCTCTCTGTCTCTCTGTCTCTCTGTCTCTCTGTCTCTCTGTCTCTCTGTCTCTCTGTCTCTCTGTCTCTCTGTCTCTCTGTCTCTCTGTCTCTCTGTCTCTCTGTCTCTCTGTCTCTCTGTCTCTCTGTCTCTCTGTCTCTCTGTCTCTCTGTCTCTCTGTCTCTCTGTCTCTCTGTCTCTCTGTCTCTCTGTCTCTCTGTCTCTCTGTCTCTCTGTCTCTCTGTCTCTCTGTCTCTCTGTCTCTCTGTCTCTCTGTCTCTCTGTCTCTCTGTCTCTCTGTCTCTCTGTCTCTCTGTCTCTCTGTCTCTCTGTCTCTCTGTCTCTCTGTCTCTCTGTCTCTCTGTCTCTCTGTCTCTCTGTCTCTCTGTCTCTCTGTCTCTCTGTCTCTCTGTCTCTCTGTCTCTCTGTCTCTCTGTCTCTCTGTCTCTCTGTCTCTCTGTCTCTCTGTCTCTCTGTCTCTCTGTTTCTCTGTCTCATTGTCTCTCTGTCTCCCTGTCTCTCTGTCTCTCTGTCTCTCTGTTTCTCTGTCTCTCTGTCTCTCTGTCTCTCTGTCTCTCTGTCTCTCTGTCTCTCTGTCTCTCTGTCTCTCTGTCTCTCTGTCTCTCTGTCTCTCTGTTTCTCTGTCTCATTGTCTCTCTGTCTCCCTGTCTCTCTGTCTCTCTGTCTCTCTGTCTCTCTGTCTCTCTGTCTCTCTGTCTCTCTGTCTCTCTGTCTCTCTGTCTCTCTGTCTCTCTGTCCGTCATTTTAAGGCTCTCAGTGTCTGACTCTCCCCTGTTCCTCTGTCTCTAATTCGTTCCAGTTTCCTTTTTCCAGAACCCTCAAGTTCAAAATCTTCACTTTCCACTCTCGATGAATTTTCTTCCCAAAGAACAGGATCCATTTCTACTGAAGGACTTTTCTCATTACCGAATCTGGAATGCTGAAGAACATCACAAAAGTCGTCTTTCCCAAATGGTCTGGAAATGGTCTGGCCGTGCCTACATCGTCTCCGTTGCCAATGGCAGCTACGTGCTCTTTATTGACAACTATAACATTTACTTTGACAAGTTACACGCGAATACTAAGGAGAAAATAGAAAAGCTGGCATATTTAGACCTGTCAAACAAACTAGCTTACCTCAGACTGCGATATATGTGATTTATTGTTTATTTGTGTATAACAATATACGTTAAAAAATGTTGTCACTGTGCATGAAAAGAGAGAAAGGAAGAAAGAGAAAAAGATGTAGCGACATACGATGCACCATATCGCCAGTTCATTGAGTAAATGATTGGGTGGTTGAAAAGTAGAACGGGAGAGAGAGAGAGAGAGAGAAAAAAAGAGAGAGAAAGAGAAAGAGAGAGAGAGATAGAGAGAAAGAAAGGAAGAGAGAAATAAAGTTTTACAACACAAACACGTGTGGTGGATTGCTTGGAGACACATTTGCCGGAGGCTTTTTTCTAATCCTCGAGCTCAACAGTACAAGCACTCGTTTTCGTATGGTCTTATTGATAACCAAGAATAGAATCAAATCCCCACCTGAAAAATAACTTGTCAATATAGTGATTGAAATACCGCTAGTGATTTCCCACATCAGAAGACCAAAGTAATTGAAAAGGGGACCACCATTAACGAAACCGAAAGAAACATAAATGGTGGATGTGGCTAGGATGCACATTGATTGAAATGCAGCTTGAAGAAACAGCTAAAGTAGGATTGTTCTTTTAAGTTAGGAAGAAACCTTACTTGTTTTTGGGTGTATGTCATCTTATACTGATACCGAGCTGACTTATAAGCAAAAGAAGCTATGAAGGTGATGTTGAGAAGAAGCGTTATTCCCACGGTTCCTTCGTTGTTTGACATTGTAATGAAAGAATTGTACTCCTAAAGTCAAATTGTGCACATACGCGCGCACGTATACTAACACACGCACACACACACACACACACACACTCACACACTCACACACACACACACACACACACTCACACACTCACACACTCACACACTCACACACTCACACACTCACACACTCACACACTCACACACTCACACACTCACACACTCACACACTCACACACTCACACACTCACACACTCACACACTCACACACTCACACACTCACACACTCACACACTCACACACTCACACACTCACACACTCACACACTCACACACTCACACACTCACACACTCACACACTCACACACTCACACACTCACACACTCACACACTCACACACTCACACACTCACACACTCACACACTCACACACTCACACACTCACACACTCACACACTCACACACTCACACACTCACACACTCACACACTCACACACTCACACACTCACACACTCACACACTCACACACTCACACACTCACACACTCACACACTCACACACTCACACACTCACACACTCACACACTCACACACTCACACACTCACACACTCACACACTCACACACTCACACACTCACACACTCACACACTCACACACTCACACACTCACACACTCACACACTCACACACTCACACACTCACACACTCACACACTCACACACTCACACACTCACACACTCACACACTCACACACTCACACACTCACACACTCACACACTCACACACTCACACACTCACACACTCACACACTCACACACTCACACACTCACACACTCACACACTCACACACTCACACACTCACACACTCACACACTCACACACTCACACACTCACACACTCACACACTCACACACTCACACACTCACACACTCACACACTCACACACTCACACACTCACACACTCACACACTCACACACTCACACACTCACACACTCACACACTCACACACTCACACACTCACACACTCACACACTCACACACTCACACACTCACACACTCACACACTCACACACTCACACACTCACACACTCACACACTCACACACTCACACACTCACACACTCACACACTCACACACTCACACACTCACACACTCACACACTCACACACTCACACACTCACACACTCACACACTCACACACTCACACACTCACACACTCACACACTCACACACTCACACACTCACACACTCACACACTCACACACTCACACACTCACACACTCACACACTCACACACTCACACACTCACACACTCACACACTCACACACTCACACACTCACACACTCACACACTCACACACTCACACACTCACACACTCACACACTCACACACTCACACACTCACACACTCACACACTCACACACTCACACACTCACACACTCACACACTCACACACTCACACACTCACACACTCACACACTCACACACTCACACACTCACACACTCACACACTCACACACTCACACACTCACACACTCACACACTCACACACTCACACACTCACACACTCACACACTCACACACTCACACACTCACACACTCACACACTCACACACTCACACACTCACACACTCACACACTCACACACTCACACACTCACACACTCACACACTCACACACTCACACACTCACACACTCACACACTCACACACTCACACACTCACACACTCACACACTCACACACTCACACACTCACACACTCACACACTCACACACTCACACACTCACACACTCACACACTCACACACTCACACACTCACACACTCACACACTCACACACTCACACACTCACACACTCACACACTCACACACTCACACACTCACACACTCACACACTCACACACTCACACACTCACACACTCACACACTCACACACTCACACACTCACACACTCACACACTCACACACTCACACACTCACACACTCACACACTCACACACTCACACACTCACACACTCACACACTCACACACTCACACACTCACACACTCACACACTCACACACTCACACACTCACACACTCACACACTCACACACTCACACACTCACACACTCACACACTCACACACTCACACACTCACACACTCACACACTCACACACTCACACACTCACACACTCACACACTCACACACTCACACACTCACACACTCACACACTCACACACTCACACACTCACACACTCACACACTCACACACTCACACACTCACACACTCACACACTCACACACTCACACACTCACACACTCACACACTCACACACTCACACACTCACACACTCACACACTCACACACTCACACACTCACACACTCACACACTCACACACTCACACACTCACACACTCACACACTCACACACTCACACACTCACACACTCACACACTCACACACTCACACACTCACACACTCACACACTCACACACTCACACACTCACACACTCACACACTCACACACTCACACACTCACACACTCACACACTCACACACTCACACACTCACACACTCACACACTCACACACTCACACACTCACACACTCACACACTCACACACTCACACACTCACACACTCACACACTCACACACTCACACATTCACACACTCACACACTCACACACTCACACACTCACACACTCACACACTCACACACTCACACACTCACACACTCACACACTCACACATTCACACATTCACACACTCACACACTCACACACTCACACACTCACACACTCACACACTCACACACTCACACACTCACACACTCACACACTCACACATTCACACACTCACACACTCACACACTCACACACTCACACACTCACACACTCACACATTCACACACTCACACACTCACACACTCACACACTCACACACTCACACACTCACACACTCACACACTCACACACTCACACATTCACACACTCACACACTCACACACTCACACACTCACACACTCACACACTCACACACTCACACACTCACACACTCACACACTCACACACTCACACACTCACACACTCACACATTCACACACTCACACACTCACACACTCACACACTCACACACTCACACACTCACACACTCACACACTCACACACTCACACACTCACACACTCACACACTCACACACTCACACACTCACACACTCACACACTCACACACTCACACACTCACACACTCACACACTCACACATTCACACACTCACACACTCACACACTCACACACTCACACACTCACACACTCACACACTCACACACTCACACACTCACACACTCACACACTCACACACTCACACACTCACACACTCACACACTCACACACTCACACACTCACACACTCACACACTCACACATTCACACACTCACACACTCACACACTCACACACTCACACAGTCACACATTCACACACTCACACACTCACACACTCACACACTCACACACTCACACACTCACACACTCACACACTCACACACTCACACACTCACACACTCACACACTCACACACTCACACACTCACACACTCACACACTCACACACTCACACACTCACACACTCACACACTCACACACTCACACACTCACACACTCACACACTCACACACTCACACACTCACACACTCACACACTCACACAATAGAACATACCTTAAAATTGCTCCCATCAGGGTAAACCAGTGGATCAAAAATCCAAGCAAGTTGCCGCGAATTAAAAACAGTTGGTTTGGCGTACATGTACATGATTAAACTGTAGATGAAAATAAACACAAAAGAAAAGATCACTCTTTTACCTAAAAATAATGATAAATTATTTCAAATTCGAAACCTCACCCCTGAAGAGGAAATCATGCCAGAAAGGACTCCAAAGATCAACCAGACGAGTAATGTTGAGGAAAAATGAAGAAACACATATACAGGCCCAGGAAACTAGAAACAACTATGGATTGATGTTTCAAAAAATACTTACCCATTGTTACACACCCCAAAAGATAGTTGAAGTTCGGATAATTGCAGTAAACAATGCCTTCTATAAAGAAAATCCCAGCTGTGATGGAATTTATAAACAGGCTTGTTATTTCAGCGATAGCTATGGTAAAAAGTAGTTTGTAGGCGGTTATACTACGGAGATCAGGCTGAAGAAGAACCCAACAACAAGGAATATACAAAGTCTAAATAACGTTATATTTTTGTTAGAAAAAAGGTTACAATGCAAACGATTCCATAGACAAAGGTACAGATGCCTAGGGCAACGTGGGGTTCACCTTCTTCTAGCCAACGCTCATAGGACCACTGTTGAAACCTTGAATTACGCTTGCTTCAACAAATTAAGTATATAGCAAATTCATGTTACAATATAAACGTAAGTTATTTATTATAAAAATAATAACTCACACGTCACATTGATAGTTCTCAGGAAGCCCACCACTCGTGAGATAAGCCTCCATTAAATGAGGTTTTAAAAGATGGTTCTAGGATTTGGGAAACGCACTTTTAGTAATTGTTTCCAAGTAAACAAGACAATTAAACCTGATCGTTTTAATAAATAACGAGAAAAGAAATACGACATAGACTGACGGTAGAAGTACGTTTTTGTCAGAAAACGAAAAGAACAACAGAAAAAGAACTAAAATAATTTGACTGAAATAGCTCTTGTTGTGAAAACAATTGAACGATCGCGGCGGGACCTAATGTGCCATCCTTCAAGGTTTTGGCCGAAAACTGGTGCTGTTTATCGAAAAGACATTATATTTGTTGGAAAACACGTGAAAATTTCGCAGGTGAATAGAGCGAAAAACAAAGCTGTGTAATAAACCATTCTTTGTTCTTTATTTCTGGTGCTTTAAGCTGCAGCTGTAAGTATTCCCACCATGCCATCTTCATTGCTATTGGAAAACGTCCGCTTCTGAAGCATGCGACAACTTTGTAAATTCATTTATTTCATGTAACATCAGCGAAACGTAAGGCTTCCAATATCACACAATTATGTGATTTTAGGCCAACTCATAGTCGTTGGCAACAAGTTCTTCCAAGATTTTCCTTAACTTCTTCCATCCATCGTCTCTGATTTCTTTCTCTGAGTCTCCATCCAACTGTTCCATGAAGAAGATTCTATTTGTGAGACAAACCAACAAATGATTGTTTTCGTTTGACACAATATGGGCATCACCAGTTACTAGGAATGGAATGGCAGAAAGTGGGCTTTTGTTGTGAAATGAACTATCCCAAAGAACAGAATGCTCTAAACCATTTAACACGTCAGGAAAGTCATTGAGATAATTTGGGTAATTTATAACAAGGGTTTTTACCTTAGGAGCCTAAAAAGAGTTCATTAAGGACCATAAGTGCTTTACCTTTAGGCACAATTCCAGTGTGTCCCTAGACAGATAACGGTCTTCAATAATTACCAAATGGTTTGTCTTTACATGCGTATAAACGTCGTCGTCTACGTTGCCTTCAATTTTCAAAGATGTTAACTAAAAAAAAAACAATGAAAAAATTGAAAAAAAAAGTTTAGGTCTACCTTTTCGAAAGAAAGTAGTGGACTGTTCTCATTCAGTTCTATGTGTTCAGCAACAATCTCTACATGTTGCACTTTACGCATATTCTGAAATGAAATTATACTTAAAGTTCAAAAGTAGGGTGTAAAAAAGAAACATGGATTCTCCTCAAGGACTACATTTAGCCTCGCCGCGGTTTTTGAAGTGTTTGCGCAAACCGTTTTTTCAGGGAAATTTTGCTTATTCTGTATATATTCAAAGCCAGTGACCGTAGAGGTTTACTTTGTTTACTAGTTTCAAAGTTTTTAAGGGATTCAATACGGATATGGAATACAAAACTATTTTGATTGAGCAAAGTCAAAGAAACATTTTAAGATGTTGAAAACGGAAATTGATTAGCATACGACACTGACCGGCGCCGTTTTCCAATAAACACAAAAAACGCATACGGGTAAAAATGAAGTAAAGCACCGAGACAGAGATTATTGAAAAGCCCGTGAAAAGTTGTCTTTGAAAATATTTCCGTAACAATTCAGAAAAAATTTCCCCTTTGAACAATCAAGCGCTGAAATTCAAATTTAGCCTCTGTATTCCCATGAACAAATATCGCCAATTTGCATGCAGAAAAACAGCTATTTTTCCGAAGTGGAAAGTTTTCTGAACTATAATAATAACATTTTCTATGACATTCCACCGATGTCTGTCTCAATGTCTCAAAAATTCTAATCGTATGCATTTTTTGTGTTTTTTTTTTGGCAAACGGTGCCAGTCAGTGTTGTATACAAATCAAATGAGTTGGTTCATATTGACGCTCTCAAATGACTTTGGAAATATCAAACAAAGTGGACCTAAACATTTTCCCAGCACTGTCAATGGGATTGACAAGTATATAGCTGTCGCCAAAATGAAATCATATGCTAATTGCGGAAACATGCATGCTCTGTTGACTACTGATTAGACTACGAATATCCCATATCAACAGAGGATGACTGGAACATTCTAATTATCCTGGCACGATTCCAATTTGCAAATCAAAAAATCATTCGCTGGCTTCAGGAATAAATTGGGTTAACATTAAATTGGGCAAAATCTTAGAAATAGATTCCTGTATAGAAAGGGGATTTTTTTATACGATACAGAACGGCGTCATTTGCCAAAAAAGCAAAATCGGAATGCATACAGAAAGTGTTTGAGACATCAAAACAGGCATCATTGAAAAGTCCTTAAAAAGTTGTCTTGAAAAATGTTTTTTTTTTGCAGATCAGAAAAAAACAACAATCCAAACAATTTTTACGGGCTTTCTAATGATATCGGTCTCAATGTCCACAAACAATCCTATCCGTTTTCCGATTAAGCGTTTTTTTCCAGCAAACAGTGCCGCTTTGTGTCACATACTGATTAATTTTTATTATCTTCAATCTGTTCCCCGAAAATTTCACCCAATCAAATGAGCAAGTATTCAAGAAGAACACAATTGACTTTTATAATAGAATTGTTAACAAACATTTTTCCAGCAGTGTAGCAAGCATAAGAAAATAGCAGCAAAATGCACTTACCTTCACAATTTTTTCAATAGTAGACAAGTTCAACGTCGAAAAGCATTGAGACGAATCAATCTTTAGCTCAAATGATTGCAGATTGCACCTTTCAATTGTTGTTGCCAACTCCAAAAGATCTTTATCGCAGAAAGAAGACTAAAAACATTTTGAGTTAGTGTGTGTTAGTGCCAAACGTCAAAAGTGCCAAAAGAAATGAAGACTTTGTTCACAAAAATCGAACGAAACTTCAGAAGATAGTCAACAGTCACACATACGGTTTCAGAACTGGAAAACATCACATCCCGGATTTCCAACTAAAAAAATGCTATGGACAAAGTTCCATACATTCCAACCATTTTGTTGATATCTAATTGATCATAATACAGATGTCCGTTTGTTCCCATAATTTTGCAAATATAAGAACGTTTTGAAGACCCTTCAAACTCACAAATTGAACTGTAAATCATCTAAAAAATTTTTGGTTAGCTACAACTTTGCTAACGAAACCTTTACCTTTTTTGTTGTTGCTAATTGAAGGTGAGGTGGTAGAGTGGAGAAAGAAAGCCGCATTTTCGAGAAAGGCGCGAGGAGAGTCAACGGCTAGCATTGATAAGGTTTTTACAGCCAACTAAGCAATCAATTCAAATATAATCAAATGCTCACAAGCATATCGACTTCAATTTCACAATATACTATACCAGAAGCCAAAGCCCCGCTGCGCGGGTCTTCGCCTTCTGGGTTCGGCGGCTTTCGGCCGCCTCAATCTGTGATCGCGGCCTGCGGCCGCTTAGGTACGCAGCCTTTGGCTGCTCATGTAGGCGGCCTGCGGCCGCTTTGTTCTACCAATTTCAATGAAATGTTCCTTATGGTCGTGTTGGGGGAAATGAAGGGGTGTACCTCTCCGCATAAAACGTTGCGCTGCTAACGGACAGAATGACAACCCTCTAATGTTATAAAGGATTTCCGCGAGCGCAGACCTCAAAAAGTTTGTAAAGGATAATAATAATTGCCGCCAACGGACATTACTGTCTGTTGATGTTCAATTAGATTACGAGTATATGCTAATCTACCGTCAACAAAGGATACTGGGACAAAATTGGCATTATGCCCGTTTGGCGACAGCTATATTGATTTCAGTGAACGGTATGGGAAACTCCCGAAGAGGTATAGCGATAACCTCCCCATCAGCGGGTCACGGGGAAGAACAAGTTTTCAGAAGTCCTCTCATTGCATAAACATCGACAGTTTATTCAAAGAGAAACATCTCTCCGCCCCTCCCGCTGGCTCAGGCAGACCCATCAAATATTGATTGCTTTTGCCTTTGCACGCTCTGTCGATTGATACAATTTTTAGATCATTTAAAGAATCTTTCATTTTTTAGCAAAGTTCTGGTGCGCTTTCGCTGCGAGACCCTACGACAATTTTTTTTACCACTAAGCTACCCTAAGGCAACAACATATGGAAAAATTTAACTGCTTTGGTTTACGAGGAGCTTAGATCTGTAATGGGGTCACACAGAGAGGCAGACAGACATACACGGACATTTGCGATTTATTAATATGGATAGAAAGGGATCGGAGAAGTTGGAGGGCGCAGCTGGCCTGGCTGGAGAATTTCCCCTCCTCCCTCGCCAATCCAACTCAGGCAAGCGGTCACGGCACAAAGCGGTCGCGTCATTTTAGTAAAGCACGAATAGCAGTCGCCAAACGGAAGTCGGCGAGAAAATGCAGCATTTTCTCTGCGTCTTCGCTTTTTGAACGCAAGATTTGCCTGCCTCTCGCACGAATGCTACATTACAGCTGTTTTTTGGCAGAATTCCCATTTGGCGATCTTTATTTTGATGCAATAACGGGAAATCTAAAAATCAACATCAGAATAATCACATTTATTTAGAAAAACTGCGTATTTTGATTTCCATTGGACACTATGTAGGCAACACCATTTTCTTTATAAGGAACTGCTGATAATGGGCTTTTGCTGTGATTTTCCTTTTTCCATAACAAGGAACAGTCTAGTGTATCAAACAGATCGGAAAAGTCTTCAACTTCGTCACTATAATTTCGCAAGAATAAAAACCATGAGTAAGGAAGTTTCAGGCAGTCTACTTTCGGGTTCTAAAAAACAGTGTTAAAAGAAAAAAACAATTAATTGCTCTTACATTTATGCACATTTTGATGCCATCAAGTGAAATTGTGTCATGGTCACATTCGACGATAACCAAATTTTTCACCTTGAATGAAGTTAGAATTTCGTCGTGCACTTCGCCTTCGATTTTCAGTTTGTCTAGCTGAATGTATGTTGAACCGTTTTGTTCTAACAGATGTTACCTTTTCAAATTCTGGAAGGTTAGTATAATCTTCTAATGTGGCATAGCGTGCTAATACTGTAACACTGCCCAAAATCTAAAGTTACATATTAAGACGCCGTCTCTGAAATAGTCGAGCAGAGACGTCATTAACAGTGTTTCAAAATTTCAAACTGCTTTGATTAGACAGAAAATTGGGCTGAAACCTTCCTATGCCCTAAACATCCTATAAGGCGTTTGGGTCAAAATTTACCCAAATGGTTCTGTACAAATTTTAATGTTGCCCACATTTTAATTTGAAAATTGCATTTTGTAACAAATTCAAATTCTAAAAATTTTAATTCATAAACCTGCCTCTACTTCGCATCGTAGAAAAAAAGGTCGAGGTTTTCGATTTTTCACTAAAATTTGTGGTAAAAAGAAAAATACATTTTCAATTTTGACGTTAACTTTTAAGTCGAATAAGTTCAAAGTTCAAATCAAAAATCGGAGGTGACAATTTTTTCGATAAAAATCCTCGGTGAATATAAAAAATGGCTGAAAATAGCCCAGCGTAAATTTTTAATTTTGGATTTTTTCGGGTCCTGCGTTTCAATGTTTTAGCAAAATTTATGAATGTCTTCTGTGACCTGACATTGCAATTTTTTACGCTGATTTCAAAAATCACATTTAAAAGGTGTTAAAATTGAGTACGAATGTCCTTCGACCGGTTACATTTTCCCTAGAGAAAAAGGAAGAGAAAAGGGAACATGTTTTGAAAATTTAAATTTGAAACTACGCTTTAAAACAAAAATAACCAGAAAATATTAATTTTTAAATAAACCTTAACCATTTGATCCAGAAGAGCTAGTCTAACGCCAAACTGGTTGTCAGTACTGAACCAAATTTCCCTTGGTTGAATATTGCTGTTTTTAAGATGGTTTGCCAAATCTTCAAGTTCTTCATTTGATTGGATGTCCTAAGAAACAAAAATTCTTTTTAAGCGTTATTACCCAAACCAGAATAAACAGTGTGTCTACAGAGAGTAAAACCGGTTGCTCTCGGAGACACTCAAACGTTAGCGTTGATTCAGTTCTAACCCCATTTTTAAAACCGTTAAATTTCAACAGCAACGTTTCCTGAATGAAAGCGTTTTGAAATGTGATTTCGTAATAACCCACATCAGGAGAGAACTCTACAGAAGCTCGCTCAAGAGGTAATTTGATCCTTAGGTCCTTGGAGATTCTCAGAGAATTCTTGGAAGCCTGTTCAAATCGTGTAAAACTGTCATAGTCCATCTGAGTCTTTGGTTATTAAAATGGATAAAAAGTAGATCACCTTGTTTAATGTAGCTATTCGTAAATGTGGAAATAGATTAGAGAAAAGCAAGGGCATTGCAACGGAAGTGAGTTGCGAAAGAATGGCCAGAAGGAAGGTTCCTTTATCTTATCAACAAGCAGAACTTTTACAGCCTTTAGTCCAAGCAAGCCGGAGGGTATAAACCATCTTACAAGGGGTGACAGGAGAATTTTCGTTTAATAAAATGACACTTTGTTGTGTTTGTGTGTGTGAGTGTGTACGTTTATGCGTGTGTATGTGTGTTTGTGTGTGAGTTATGGTTTATTTTTTTAGAAAGGTTAAAACTTGTTCTGTCACAGTGAAAATCAATAAAAAGATTAACATGTTTGCAACAGTAGAGAATAACAATGACTGTATTACCCTTGCCTATCAGTTTCTGAACACAACACATTTTTACCGATGCCTGTGCCATTTTCTTCTCTGACTCCAGATATTCAGCGATCAATCGTCAACAAGGTTTAAAAAATCGTAGAAACTGCACATGGGCTATTTTAGCTCGATTTTAACGATTTTTCTCAGTTTCGGCTATGCACACATCAAGCTTACAATTCTTCAAAAACTGGACAATGTAAGCATCAATTAGTTGTTTATCAAATCTACATTGGAAATTTGGTTGGTTTTTAAAACTTATTTAACCGTTTATTCATTTAGTTCACAGAGTGTTTGAAATTACACTTTGAAAGATATGAAGAAGGCCGGCTTGTTTCAATTAAAAGCCTGAGTGAGCTGCCAATTTGGATACACACTAAAGAACTTTTTGTCGACGTAAGTGAAAATCAGGTTGATACAAAAAAATCTTCATGATAACACTGAAATTACCTTGTATAAACCTTTTTTAATTTGTGCCGTTTTTGCAGGAATTTGTAATAGAAAAGCAATACATAATATTGTTAAATGAACTTCAAAGTTTTAAAATAACAACAGACCACATTTTCGTTTGTGTTTGTGATGATGCTCCTTGCAAACTCACTGTTATAGAAACATTGGCTAAGGAATGAGTTTATTTAATTTAAATTCCAAAGCAAGAGTTTAGTATCTTCAAGTGAAAACATTATCAATCAGGGCGGAAAATGTTACTTTTCCAGAAGAAGATCGCATTCCTTCCTTTTCACAGGTAGTCCGATAAAACAGCTACATTAAAAATTGTTTTTGTTTAGCTCGATTTATTCGAGTTTTGGGGTCGAATAAGTTTTGCGGTGTTCTCTTCTATTCGACCAAAAAGGGTTCATGTATGGAATGGGAGTTTAACCTTAGACAACATTAACTTGTACCTAAAGGTAAGGACCTTAACTTTTTATTGTTAACGGTTAATTCAGAAACCATCTTCCATGCATTTAATAATAAAGGGACACACAAGATTCACAAAAGAAGATGATGAGATACTGCTGAGAGATTTAATTTATACAAAGATTTGGGATGCGGAAGACAAAGAACAACACAGTTACGGATCCATTTCGTTAAAAGGAAAGGGTCGAGCCTACTTGATCTCAACCTCAAACGTTAACACTGTTGTGTTGATAACCAGTACACATATATGCGTGGATCAACTAAGAGAAATTGAAAAACATAGAGCTGAAGCTGCCTTCGACCAAATTAAGGAACACTTGGAGCAAATTGATTTTGAATAGTAAGCTACACAAATGATCGTTCTTGTTAACTGTAATTATTGCTGTTTGCTTTATTACGAAGTGTCAATAAATAACATTTCTTTCATAGTATGTTTATCTAATGATCACGAACTCTCATCAAAGGGTTTCGCAAAATTAAACCGTCACAAGTTCAAAGTACCGACAGCTTTAAAACCATAAATTTAAGGTTTGCGTTAGAGCCTCGCACATTTTAGGTAATTTCAGAATGCATTCTGGATTTTTCTGTAACTTTTCCATATTGTTCAAGACTGTTCTACCCTGTTCTAGGTTGGTCTGTTTCCTCTACTGACACAACAACCGTCGATCAGCTTTTTCAAAGACTCCACGTAAGAATGGACGACTCTGACACTACAAGCGAATGGGAAAGTTTATCTTCGATTTGGACCAAGAGGACTGCTTCGATCTTTGGTACGACCGTTACGAGGACGTATTCACCATCGACTGCGGCTCCATGAACGACAAGACTAAAGTGATACTTCTCGTTTTATTGCTCGACGCTACTGCACATGCCCGTTTCTCTCGCCACATTCTGCCAAGGAACCCCTCCAAACTGGACGATTGGGACATCACGCTGGAAACTTTAAAAACGCTTTTCAGTACCAAGCCTCTTCCTACTAAACCTCTTCGGCAGCCCATTCGAATGTCTTAAAATATCTTTCTTGCCCAAATACGACATCGATAAACTTAAGGTGGTACATCTTTTTCACTTTTTATGCAAATCGAAAATTTCAAATCTGAAAAGCTCCTTTCCGGCCCCGTTAAATGTAATCCGCAATCCCCAGTGCATAAAACAATTTATGTACAATAAAAACAATCAATTTCAACGGTTGTTAATGGTAGGTCAACACTTCCGATTTCTCAACACGAATATACACTGGATTGCAGTATCCACTTCTGCTTCTTGAGGCAGGATTTCAAAATAAAAATGCTGATCACTGACAAAAATGAACATCTTCAATTGACCGTGTGTTATCATGTAGGCTCGTTCGTTTTTCCGGTCATTTTGCAAACTAGATAAAGTATCAGAATCGTTCCACAGTCGAATGTTAACCAAGTCGTCAAGTAAAATTTTGTCATCCTTTTCTGGGAATTGGAATGGGACAGTTTTAAAAAGAAGACGTTTCACGGGCGAGTTCTAAATAAACTTCCCAGTAAAAAGTTACTTTTATGCTTAACTTACTTTTATGAAAAAATTCATGAACAATGGAGTGATATGTCTTTGCTTACAAGACAAAGTAAGAAAACTTGTGTGTAAGTCGAACATGAGGCTTGGCTGCACAGTTCCACCAAGGACCAAA
Source organism: Oscheius myriophilus (assembly GCA_964057215.1). NCBI lineage: Eukaryota > Metazoa > Nematoda > Chromadorea > Rhabditida > Rhabditidae > Oscheius > Oscheius myriophilus. Next base: position 23,982,552 of record OZ059903.1, read on the forward strand.
GTTTCGAGCTAAAAATAGAGTTCATTCAAAAAATCAAAAAGTAATATCTTACATTTTTAAACGCCGTTGGCATTTTGAAATACTGGTAGTTTACAACAAATGGTCCTCCTATTTCAAGGTGTTTTAATTGAAGGAGCTAAAATCTTGGTTTTAAAAAAAACACAGAGAGAAAAAACAATATTACCTCTACAATGTCATTGAAAACAGATAGATTACAGATAAATTCTCCAGAAAGAACACATTTCAATTTTACAACCTTCATGCCGCTATTGTTATAAATTTGAGCAATTTCGTAATACATTTCATTGGACGTTAGTTCCTGAAAGCTTAACATTAAAAATTAAAATTTCTCTGAAACTCCGATTTCGGGGAAAAAAGATTTTGGAAGATTAAAAAATTTTGACAAAAAACTCACGTTCTCAAAACTTAGTGTTTCAGTAATGATACGCCCTGGTGACTTTATCAATTCATCAAGCAATGGAGACTTGTGCTCATTTTTACAGGTATTGATGTTCACACGCTTCGAAAACTGAAAATTCTTTTGTTTTCACGAAAACACCCATAAACTACCTGATTGTAAACGAGTACTTCTTTCACTGGATAAGCAAGTTTGCATCTCACAAAATCCGATATTTCAAACGCGCCATGGGAACTCTGTCTGAACCTGGTGTAATCAACAAATTCGAGCTTAAAAAATTGACTTTCCAAAGTTTAAATGAAAATCACCTTTTTTGTAGCTTCAATTTGTAAATGTGAGGCCAAAGTTGAGAACTGTATGGGCATTGCTGAAAATAGTTGCGATGATTACGTGCAGAACAGCAAAGAGAACGAGGAGTTGTTGGGGGCTCTGGGCACAAATAACAAAAAGACATGTTCTCGATCAGTCGGCTGATTTATGGAACTGGTTATTAATGCTCTAAGAGAGCGCGGGAATTGGGGTTTTCGCACAAATAAACTAGGTATCGGGCGGGATTGTGTTGTTTTTCAAAACCAGCGCCAAGAATGTTTGTGCTGAACGGGGAAACGTGATCGGTGGTGATATGATGCACCGGCCGTGCCAGACGAAAACAAGACAAGGGTATTTCAACGCTACCGGAGAACAAAGAAACGGGATCACATGGATGGAAAGGGCTTATCGCACGTTTCTGAGATGATCTATAAATGCACTTTTCAGAGACACACTCACACACTCACACACTCACACACTACTGCTTTTTTCTAAGAAAAAAATCATTTATTTCAGCTCAACTTTTTCCAATTTGCTTCCAATTTTTCCATTCCCTGTCTTTGCAATTCTTCGACAGTGCCATCAGCAAGTCGATCCATTTTAAAGTAGTGACTATCTCCACCTCCCAGATTAACTAGTAAATGATTTCCTCCATTTGATAAAACATAAGCACGACAAGGCATCATTTTCGGGTCGGTTGGTGGGGCCATCCATCCTTCCAGTTTTGGAACCCTCCAGATTTGAGTTGAAGCCAAGTCCTTTAACAAAATATGGTCTGACTCTTCTTCAAACTGGTCATGGGAGATGTTTAGCAAAAGATGTTGTGCAGCAGGATTCTGAAAACACGACGGTAAGTTTTGGAATTTAAAAGTTTAGCTGTCGCCAAACGGGCATCCTGCCAAAAAACGGCTTTAATGTAGCAGCCGTGCGATACTCAGGCGGAAATATGTGCGATAAGCGAAGACGCAGAGAAACACCAGTTTTTTATAGCCGATGCTCGTTTGGCGACAGCTATATATACTCACTTTTAGGTAAGCGTTCATGACTTCTGGAGTTAGGTGTTCTTGAACACATCTCAGTTCTAGATCTTTCACACGAAGCGTCGAAAGTAGATCAAAGGGTACAGTTCCGCCAAAAACCAATTTTTCCAACTGAAAATCAGAGACGTCCGTTATAATTCGCAATTTACCGTTGAAAATTCGGGGAGATGTTGGTAGTCACTGAAACTCATTGTTTGTAGTCCTGTCAATTTCAACCTTTTCAGTTGCAAGATCTGAAAAAATAACAGAATTTTTAGCATTCTGGGTTTTTTTTGCTTTGTTTTTTTAAACCGTCGTGTATAATATGCATTTAAAAAAATTTGAATAAGATTACGGCTTTTGTGTATATTTGTAGAAAAATAAAATTTTTGTCACGATGGGTACTTTTATTGTTTTGTTTTGTTTTTAATGCCAGCACTTTTGACGTACATTTAAAACAGAACTTTTGAAATGAAGTAACGACCGTTTTAGGCATGCGCGTTTGACCGAAAATGCTGTACGTACTGCACCAATGTTTTCGATCTCACGTCATCTCTACGGTGACATAAGACGATATTTTCTTGGTTTTTGTTTTTTTGTTTTCAGTGACGTATTTTTCTCTTTCTGTCTTTAAAAAAATAAGGGTCCAAATTATATTTTTTCCAATTTCCGAAATAAACTATGGCTTAAAAATTGTATTTTTGAGTGCGTCGAATTTTTGAAAAATACGTAAAATTGAGTAAATCAGTTTTTTTTAATATTAAAAGTTAATATACTGAAACTAACTTTAATAATCTCGTTGAAAATAGAAAGATTGATCACAAAGTCGGAGTGAGAAATGCATTCCAAATCGGTTGTATTTATGTGATTGGCCTTCAATTGCTTTGAAATCTCCAAATAGGTCTCAGTTAAGGTGAGTTCCTGAAAATGAGTTTTTACTCTCTCTCCTATCTCTGTCTCTCTGTCTCTCTGTCTCTCTGTCTCTCTCTCTCTGTTTCTCTGTCTCTCTGTCTCTCTGTCTCTCTGTCTCTCTGTCTCATTGTCTCTCTGTCTCCCTGTCTCTCTGTCTCTCTGTCTCTCTGTCTCTCTGTCTCTCTGTCTCTCTGTCTCTCTGTCTCTCTGTCTCTCTGTCTCTCTGTCTCTCTGTCTCCCTGTCTCCCTGTCTCTCTGTCTCTCTGTCTCTCTGTCTCTCTGTCTCTCTGTCTCTCTGTCTCTCTGTCTCTCTGTCTCTCTGTCTCTCTGTCTCTCTGTCTCTCTGTCTCTCTGTCTCTCTGTCTCTCTGTCTCTCTGTCTCTCTGTCTCTCTGTCTCTCTCTCTCTCTCTCTCTCTCTCTCTCTCTCTTACATCAATAAAATAGACCCTTGCAGAAATTATCCTACAATTCGAAGTTGAAATTTTTTCCAACAGAAAGCGAAACCTTTTCTTTCCATCTTCCGTCACAGCTGTCATTCCAAGGGGAAACTGAAAGTTTCGTAATTTTTGTAAAGTTATCCAAAAAAAAAAAAAAAACAAAAACACACCTCTCTAGAAAAATATCCCTCTCTAGAAATCATTAATTCACTTATATACAACGGCAATTTAGATTTAAGAGCGTTTGAAATTGAAAGAGACCTTTGAGAACATTTCTTGAAGTGAATATAGTCTTTGAGCTCCAACTAAAAATATAAAGTTTACAAGAAACCGAATTTCTTACCTTTTTAATTGCAGATAATTGCAGGTGAGGGGCCAAATGAGAGAAGGAAAGAGGCATTTGAGCGAAAGTGGCGCAGGAAAGAAGCGAAACGTTGCCCGAACGACGAGAATCGATAGTTCAACTGATGACTCAGCGCCGAAGCCAGCGAGACCAGACTAGACTCAAAATATCCCATTGAAAATGCCTCAGGGTCGCAAAAGCGGCCTTCGGCCGCATCAGGGCCGCTTTGCGGCTTTACATTACAATACCTAATGTAAAGATCGTGTTTTCAAACCTTAAGTTAGCTTAGCTTGAACGATTTCTGGGATTCCCGAATCCCTAATTGGTCATAAAAATTCGAAATGGTTCAATCGATCCCTTTTTTGGCGTTCAAGTTACTCAGAACACTCGTGTAGGAAAACTACTGTTTAAAATCGATTATCGAATTTTGATTCGAAGTACTGTAATTGACAGCCGCGCTACTGTAACTACCTTCAAAATTGTTAAAAACTTATTTGTTAGATATGAAACCGATAGATAATTTTAAGCTGAAAAAGACTGTAATTAGTATGAAAATTTAATTTGGTCGTTTCAAATAAATTAGGAGCCCAAATGTGTTTGAAAAACAACTCTAAAAAACATTTTACCTATCTGCTTTTTGAAGCGCAAAATGCAAAATCAATTGCAACGATATTTTAAAGGCGAAAAATGTGGAAAGTTAATTGTTTGGATCGAAGTCCTAACCTTACCTTAAGTTTTCTTACCTTAAGTTTCCTTACCTTAAGTTCGTTTACTTTAAGTTATTTTACCTTATCTTAAGGTATCTTACATTGCATTAAGTTTCCTTAAATTACCTTTCCTGACCTTACGTTATAGTCTGTTTCCAAAGAAAGGTCGGCCACTTTTGGCTCCTTTTTAACAATTGCCGATTTGAAACATTGATGTTTTAATTCTTTTAACCACTGACGATTTGAAACATTGATATGAATTGAATTAAAATAAGCGAAAAAGCACAGTAAAAGAGGAGTGCGCAGACATCTAAAACGATCGCGGCGGGACCTAATGGGCCATCCATTAAAGTTTTTGGGCAAAACCGGTTCGTTTTTCGGAAACACACTATAGCTTAAGTATCACTACCTACTAAGTTTCCTTACCTTCCATTATTTTACCTTAAGAGACATGGAAAACGTGATTTCTTAAAGGACTAGGTACTTTCGGTCTCGCCGCGATTGAAAAATTGTCTGCGCATTCCACTTTTACAGTTTTCTCTGGCTTGTTGTATTTATATTCACTTTAATGTTCCAAATCTTTGGTTAAATAGGGGTGCATTTCAAGGTAGCAAAATAATCGCCAACTCTTAGTTGGAAACAGAAGCTTTTCCCCTACCATACAGTCAGTCGACCTTACGTTGTATTCAATGGAACAGCATTTTATTTGGTTTATGTTGGCCCAAAGTTCTTTCACCTGAAAATGTTAGCTGACGACCAGGATGAAACCATCACATATGCTTTGTTAAAGCTTGGATGTTTTTCGGAAAATATGTCTGCCTAAGGTACATTAACATATCTTTCGCACTTTAGCATGGTGTTCTTGTACTTTGGACTTTTCGGTCGTTTTCTTGCAAATTTCCTTTTTTTTTTTTCACATTTTTTCGGATTTAGAATATTTCTTATGATAATCTCCATTTCGTGTTGACACAAACTGATTGTGGGCAATATGAAATTATCATACATAAAATTCTAAATCTGAAAAAAAACAGAAAGTGCTAAAGTGCGAAATATATATTTTTCTGGTTTATATGGTAGATTATATAGTCTGTTTCCATCCAAATAAAGGTCGGCGACTTTTCAGCAGCCCTAATGTTTTTCTCATTTTAACCTCTGACGATTTGAAACATTTGATGTGAAGAGAAATAAAATATGCAAAATATCACAGTAAAAAAGGAGTGCCTAGACAAATAAGCGATCGCGGCGGGACCTAATGTGCCATCCTTTAAGGTTTTTGGTCAAAATCGGTGCCGTTTTTTGGAAACACACTACATCATATAACTTATCCCTTATAATAAAACGGTGTCTGTGTGTGTGTAGTGTATCACCCCCGCCTTCACTTTCCCATAGGGGGAAAGTGAGATCGGCCGGTCTTCCTTTCTTTCCCTTTCTCTCCCATCCGTTACGTGACTTCCTTGGCTTATGCACTGCTCATTTGCTTCCACTCTTGCTTTTTGCCTCCCTCCGACCGGTCAGTTCTATCCCCTCTCCACCGCCTCTCTCTCTCTATCTGTCTTTGTCTCTATTTCTCTCTCTAATTGACTCTCTTTCTATCTTCCTCTCTCTATTTTAATCTGTCCCTATCTTTCTCTCTCTCTGCGGTCGACTACTGTTGGGGCTTCGACCGCTCAATTAAATGGACTGCGGTCGAACATTTTTACGGCCTTCGGCGGCTTAGATGGCCTGCGGCCGGACTCTTATGTGGTCTTCGGCCTCTCTGTAAGCCGGCCTACGGCCGAACAGTCAAGCGGCCTTCGGCCTCTCAGTTAGACGGCCTGCGGTCGAACATTTTTAAGGCCTTCGACCGCTCAGTTAAACGACCTTTGGCCGCTCCGTTAGACGGCGTTGGGTTCAGATGTTTGCCTCCTGCCGAACAATTTTGCGGTCTGCAGCCGTATGCGTAGACGGCCTTCTGCCGCAAATATAATTTGCTGAATTTAGAATTGGTTGAAGTTAAAAAATAGGGACGAACCCCCAAGCAACCAGGAGCGTTAGCGCGGCCTTGGCCGCGCTTACGCTCCTGGTATGTAAAATAACTAGAGAAATTACTACCTTTTTTTTTAAACAAAAAAACTGTTTTAAAATTCAGCTTTTCGGTATCTTGAAAATCATCCCCGATCACAAGAATTTCGACCGTTTTGCGCAATTCAAACAATCGAGATAAGTTGGGTCTATTAGCGAAAACAAGTATTGTTGTATATTGTTTTTTATGAGAATAATGCATTATTACGAAAGTGTACCCTGATTTATTAATTACTTGTTTGATGAGAAATTGTGGTCATATGCATAACGATGTTTTGGGGTCACATGAAGAATCGCCGGGACAAGCACTGCAAGGATCGCCAAAATTGTAGACGTTCTCTCCCAGCACGTTGCCACTATAATTTTGCAAATATATTGGGCACAGGAAGAAATTTACCTTTGTTTGTAGTGACAAGCCACAATGATCTCTTTACCCCCGCGACATGAAGCGGAGGAACAGCCGAGAAGACGGGTGGGAGCCCAGACCATCTAAAATTGTTTGCGAGGTTTGAACACTTTTTTGTTAGAACATATGATACTCAGCCCACACTAGAAGCCAAATGAACCAAAGTTTAGCGAGATTGTAATTTACCTGTGTAGCGTGCCCAATTCCTGTGTAGAAAACCTCCTTTGTCAATCGAATACTGTCCCAACCGTACTTTTGAAACTCGTCGAACCAGGTTTCAGATGCGTTTACAATCTTAAAATCGTTCATGAAATTGTAAATTTGGCCATTATTTACCAAACCCTGTCGTTTAAGTGGTTTATTTCCCACAACCATGTAGAGATTTTCTCCAAGGCCGGACATATTGGAGTGGGCGAAACGACATTCCTCTGCCCACAACTGGGCTGATCTTTCGAGATCGCAGTCCCAGGTCTGGAAGAAGTTTTGTCTCTGTTTTTTTCAGTCTCTCTCTCTGTATCACCCACACACTCTGTCTCTGTCTGTATCTCTGTCTCTGTCTTTGTCTCTCTGTCTGTCTGTCTGTCTCTCTCTTACCATTTGCATCATGTTCGCTGCCGGCGGCATAAACCGCCCCTGCCCTTCCCTAAACTCTCCTGAAGCTATTTTTGCTCGTGCAGAGTTGTGAATAGCCAAAACTCTTTCCCTCTCAGTCTGAAAAATTATATTGTCAATAATAGCTTGAAATTTAACCTGTGAAATAGTCCCTTCACATTGAGAAACCAATACAGTTGTTGGTTCATGTTTGGGGTACCCTAAGGATTTGATTGTAATATGGAAAACTTTCAAAATACCATGTACGAAAGCTGCAAATATGACGAAAACTGCCGAATTGTGCATATTGCAGGGTTCCGTTGAAAATGACAAGAAATGAAGGTTTTCGCGCCTTTTTAGCCGGCGGTCACTCGGACAAACAAACGATGGAGTGTAAACGGCGCCGTCTATGGAAAACTGTATTTAGGCGGACAAATAGCCCCGGGTACCAGTTGGGAGCAGGGCGAATCGTGTCTCGACAACACGGGGCACAATGGGAGTACATATCAACATCAGTTTGGTGTTACTCAGAGGGAGAGAGAGAAAGAGACATAGAGAGAGAGAGAGAGAGAGAGAGAGAATGAAGAAATTCTAAGAGTTTTCAAGTCAATTGGAAGCTTCAAAACAGACGCAAGCTTGGCTAGTCTATAGTCTATTTCCAATTTTGAGACGACGCCTTTTGAATGACCCTGGATTTCCTTGGTATTTAACCTTTGACGATTTGAAACATCGAAGTGAATATCAATAAAATATGCGAAATAGCACTGTAACAGAGGAGTGCGCAGACAATTAGACGATCGCGGCGGGACCCATTGTACCTAGTCCTTTAGGAAAATCCCCTTTTCCTTGTCTCAGTTTTGGAAATGCCCTATAACAACAAGCAGCTCATTTTTTGTGTGTTCTGTTTTAAATAAACGTTTATTGAAAAATAACTGAATCGTTACAATCAGGCCCGTTAATCGAAAAACATTCTTAAGACTAACATTTTTAAGTTCAGAAAAAACTGTATATTAGGTAAAAACTGTACCACCAGGGATATTTTCTTAAAACCGTAATCTACGGTAAATTGTAATTACAAACTATTTATATCAAGCGATGCCGACGGCCAAAAACATCGATCAATAACCCAAAAGCGATCGATTTTAGATGAAAACCAATCGATACTACAGTTTATGTCGAAATTGTACCAAGAGGGGGTAGAATCGAACTACAAACTTATGAAGCCCCTCCCCCCGCCCGGGGTTCTCACATGACGAAAATAAAATGTTGTATACATCGGTACCATAATTTTTGAAACTGCTTAAATTACTTAATGTTTGTTATTAACATTTAAGTCAATATTTTTTGCACAAAATAGAATGTCACCGACCGGGATCAAACCCTGGTCGTGTGGGTGGCACTCTGACTGGGTGGTCCAGGGTAAACGGGCCGACCAAAATTTTCTAAATGGGCCGGCCCGTGGGAACCCCCCCCCCCCCTGAATTATTGTCGTGATAGAAAAGTCGCATTGCTCCCGGAACGCCAGTCATTCTGAAAGAAATTTGTATAATCAAAACTTTGTATTACTGTACAACAAAAATAATACAAAGTGTAATGCTAGTAATACTTAAATACTACAAGTGAAACGCAGGCGAATCGAGAAACCGTGGAAAGAGCCTAGATAAAGCGGCAACAATGGGACAGAGAGGGAAATGCACTATCACAGGGACAGGAGGGACCCAGAATGCGAAGGAATATGTAGGGGCAGGTGTATTTACAGACTCGGCACTTAAATTAGAAAAGGAAGGGGTCAGTCGAAGATCTTGGCGTAGTCGACGATCAGACGGTAGCAGAAGTTGTTCAGGTTGTTCAGCTGCGTCAGGGGGACCTGCTGGTCCGTGGGCCACGTCAGGTTCGGTCCGAAAACCACGCTGAGGTTGTTTGCCGTCATCAGATTCACTTTGTGGTGCGCTGCCACCTGAAAAGATGCTCAATTTCAATCTCAAAAATGCATTTATCATATTTCGTTGTTTGTTTCTAACGAAAGGTCGAACCTTGAAAATTTCCTGGTAATTAACCAACAAGGGTTTGAAACTTTGAAGTGACCATAAAAAAAAGCAAAAGAGCGCTGTAAAATAGGAGTGCGTAGACTGTTAAGACGCGATTTCTCTAGTGTTGGAATAGTGGTGCGGCATGACATCTTGGATTTTGCTCAAAATTTGTCAAAAACGTTTATATGACATAAAAACACTATTTTGAAGCGTTTGGACCGTTATTGATTTTTGGTCGGGTTACGGTAGGCCGCCCTGGGTTCCTGTAGTTTGCCCCGAAATGGTCTAAACAAGGCAACCTGCATATCAAACGATGTATTATGGTCAGTAGACAAATCTTTATTACCACTGTCCCCAAAATACACACTCTTAAAATTGTTATAATTTAAATGACAAAATCATTATTTTTTGGTTTTTTTTTTGAGTTTTTCCCTAATAAAGACCAATTAGTGAGCAATGCCACTATACTGATCAAATTCTACGCAAAAATTGCTACAAAATCGGGGTTGATCGTAGTTTGTAATGGCAAACTTTTCATGTCGGGGGGGGGGGGGGGGGGGGGGCGGGGGGCAAAACGTCCGATCAATGCACCAAAAATGATCGAGTTTATGCGAACTTCAAACTTATGGCCAATTACTGCCAGGTATTATTGAAGAAGCTTGAAACTGATATTTTAAAAGTTTCTGTAAAAATTCAAATTTTAGGGGGCCATAATAGATGACAAAAAAGGACCACAAATTTATATGATGCTCTTGATTAAACGATATTTTTCATCTTCTAAAATCAGCTATAGAAGTTGAAACTTTACAGAAAACAGAAAATTTGAAAAATAACATTGAAGGGGAACAATTTTGATTTACTTCAGTCTCAAATAAACACTTTTCCTACAATTATAGAAAAAGCAAGGAATATTCAAGATGATTTGGAATTTGGAAAAGAACACTATGCAAAGTGCGCCAATCTTACTGCCAGGATCCACCTCTAACAATTGGGAAGTCGTGTCCGTTTATATGTCATGGTGTCCCACGCGAGACTGCGCTACGTGTCTGCGTCTCCTAATTCCAGTTATCTTTCATCAAAACGTGGGCGAACTTAGCGTAAACTCCACGGAAGGAAGGAAAATGAGCAGAATTAGCCTAAGTGCGCAGCTGATCATTTCCAATGGATTGGTTCCCAATCCCGGCCGGCGGTCTAGCAGGCACCTGTACGGCCGCAGGCCGTCGAACTGAGTGGCCGAAGGCCACGAATCTGTGCGGCCGCAGGCCGCCAAACTGAGTGGCCGAAGGCCACGAATATGTGCGGCCGCAGGCCGCCGAACTGAGTGGCCGAAGGCCACGAACCTGTGCGGCCGCAGGCCGCCCAACTGAGTGGCCGAAGGCCACGAATATGTGCGGTCATAGACCGCCGAACTGAGTGGCCGAAGGCCACGAACCTGTGCGGCCGCAGGCCGCCCAACTGAGTGGCCGAAGGCCACGAATATGTGCGGTCATAGACCGCCGAACTGAGTGGCCGAAGGCCACGAATATGTGCGGCCGCAGGCCGCCGAACTGAGTGGCCGAAGGCCACGAATCTTTGCGGCCGCAGGCCGCTTAACGTACATTCGGGGGCGAAGCCCCCGACGAGCGGCCAAAGGCCGCGAGGTGCCAGGAGTGAGGACCGCCGAAGGCGGGCCGTAACTCCTGGTTTGGTTGGAAAATACACTAAAATTAGCATTCCAATGCTAATGTGTTAAAAATTGCCATAAATGTTTTTGGGATTGTGGTCATATTAGCGTAGAAGTGAACCTTATTTCCTAATCGGAGTTTCAACGCTTTAACATTTGTATGAGAATTAATATTAGCATACAATAATTAATGCGTTACTAGACCAGCTCGATTCCCGCATTTCTCTCTCTTCACCGGCCAACATGGGTTGGTTCTTCCGCAACAGAGAGCCTGATGGTCCGCTACCTTCCCAGTTACCTCTCTCTCTCTCTCTCTCTCTCTCTCTCTCTCTCTCTCTCTCTCTCTCTCCCTCTCTCTCTCTCTCTCTCTCCCTCTCTCTCTCTCTCTCTGCTTATCTCTCTTTCTCAGGAATCTCTGACAATGGACCCTTTCACCCAATCCATCGTCGTCTACACCAAGGACAGTGACGACTGGCAGAAGAGGCTCGCCTACGTCACCACAGCCGGCTTCCTCATCGTCTACAAGTGAGTTGGATCCATACGTGGCCGACATTTTGGTGATTTTCGAAATTTTCTTGGACGATTTTTTATAAAATGGTTTCCCCCATGGAAAATTGTGAAAAATCCCCGACCATTTTATTTACTAAAAGTGTGTATCGCCATGGAGTATTTTCTGCCATGTACATATTTCATTTGTGACGATTTTCTCAGCTCTAGCTAAATTTTTACCGGTTTTGTGTAATTGTAAGTTGTCAAAACCACTGCAAAGTTTACAAAATCCCGGATGATTCAAGTTAAGGATATTCACAAATAAGAAGCGAATCACTTGAATTATAGGCGCAATCGTCCAGATTTTTTGAAAACTTTTCAGTATTTTTATACATTTCCCCTTAAAGCAGAAAATTATTATCTATCCTACTTTTTGGAAAAATCGTCCGGAAAAATCCATATTTCCTTAATACAATACTTGGGTCCCGCAGCGACTTCTATACCTAGCCGCGAGTAACCCTGTAGCAACCGGCAGAGAATTTGAAATTAATTTTTTTTTAAATGAAATTTCGCCTATCGTTTCGTCTTTCCCACGCTTTCTTAAAAATTTGGGAAAAATTCCCCGGACGATTTTTCCGATCCATGTGGTCCCCCATTATGTGCTTTTTTTCCAAAAAAAAAAAAAAAAAAATAAAAGCCGAAAAATATTTAAAGCACCGACAGGACGGGAAAGATCTACGACATAAAGAATATGGACCGCTTCAAGATGAAATGCAAAGGAATGGCGATCAAGATGAACATCAAGACTTCGAGTGGCAACAAGCTGCAGTTCAAGCTCATGGGGCCACACGCGACCCAGTGGGCGGCCAAAATCATCAAGTAGGTTTTTTTTCGAAAGCCGAGAAAACTGTGAATTAGCTACGAGGGAGATCTGAAGGAGCAGGGGGACGAAGACAAGATGGCCATCTCTGATTCGTGGGATTCTCCAAAGGAAGGGTGGGAAAAGGGAGCGAGAGAGAGAGAGAGAGAGAGAGAGAGAGAGAGAGAGAGAGAGGGAAAAATAAGGCCCCAAATCATATGGTCAAGGGTTTTCATAAGATCACGCGTCCATTAGCTTATACTGGCTTCGAGTTTCAAATTCAAAAACATTTGCGTTTTTAGCGATTTTTAAAAACTTGTCAATTAAGTCCGGGATTTATCTTTATCTGCGCCAATCCTAGAATAATATAGAGATACAGTAATTTAAGACGTCTTCTCTGACAAACTCGAGCAGGCCACTCTTACTTTCATCAGCCACGGGAATGGCTTTTCATTAGTTTGGCCAAATGAAAAGAGGTGTATCGCAGAGTGTGCCCCAGTACTTCAGTTTTAAGGAACCGTTTTCAAAATCTGCTTTCGAGCCTTGGTTTTCGAAAAAAAAAGGCGATTTTTCTGTGGCCCACCCCACTGTCATATTCGCTTCCCGAAAGTGTCCGGCGCGCGGTTCAAATTAAAATGTGATTTGGTGGTGTCTAACTACTAAGCACCAACTTTTTGGTTCGAATCTTTGCGATGTTATTATTGTTGCTTTTGTACTAAAAAAATACAACAATGAGGAATCTTTCCCGGTTGAATTCGTAGTACATTTTTATTTTTATGTCGTGTCAATATGAAAAACACATGAATCATTTTAAATAATATTTTTAATTAAAATTTGAAATACAGCGTTAAGACATAAACATTGCAAAACTATTTTCGCTTTCTTTAATACAAAAGCAAATATAATAACATCGCAAAGATTCGAACCAAAAAGGTTTTTCTTAGTAGGCAGACACTCAAGTGCTCAACCAATCACATTTTAATTTGACCGGCGCGCCGCCCACTTTTGGAAAGCGAATTTGACAGTGGTACAGAAAAATCGCGTTCTCGGAAATCGAGGGTCGAAATCAGATTTTGAAAACAGTTCCTTAAAATTGAAGTATTGGGGCAAACTTTGCGATATACCTCGGTGCATTTGGCTACGCTGATGAAAATCCATGCCCTTGTGAGCCTATCGTTTACGCCATTAGCCATGTGCTAACGAGGAACTTACAATCAGATTCGCAAAAAGTAGCTATAGACAAATTTTTAGAACGTCCCTTCACTCGGTTTACTCCCTCGACTACAATCCCCGCATCGATAACTGTCTGGTACGGTAACCTTACAGTAACCCAAATTACTATGCCTTTTAGGACTTTAACACTCCGATCAGCCGTTTCAGGAACGACTTTGACAAATATCCCGTGGCCACCGACGATGATTACGATGACACGCACTAATAGAAGTACTGTAGGTATTTGTGAAAGTACTCAAAAATGAAAGGTTTCCGATATTTTTTCTATGTCTTATATTATGTCTTTTTGGTTATTTTCGGTAGGCGGAGTTCTCAAATGACGGGCCGGCCCGACCAGGCCGAGGGATTTTTTGGGACCGCCGTTATGAAAAATTAAATTTTATATTTGGTGTAAATCGGTACGATAAATTTTTAAACTGTTTTAAATTACTTGATAATGTTTGTTACTAACATTTAAGTCAATATTAGTAGTACAAAAAAGAATGTCACCGACCGGGATCAAACCCTGGTCGTGTGGGTGGCAAACTGACTGGGTGGTCCAAGGAAAACAGGCCGAACGGGCGGACCAAAATTTTCCAACTTCCCCAGCCCGGCCCAGCCCGTGAGAACCCGGCTCTCCCCCTTGACATAAAAAGTTTGTAATTACAAACTATGGCCTCGGTTCTATAATCCATCTTCGAGTGTTCATAAATTCACATTTATGGGCGAAAAACCAAGGTGGGGGGTTTAAACGCTACAGCCCTCTCATCCATTTCCGGGCAGATAATGAAGGTATTCTGTATAACAAAGCCTTGTTTCTCACCTTCGTCAGGAATCTGATGACGGTCTTCAGAAGCAGATAGTTGGGTCTTGGCAGCAGCGTGACAAACTGCCTGACAGCCTCAGTTTTCTCGTTCTTGGGGATATCTGACACAAACGTGACACAGAAAATGAGAGCTACAGTACCTGATAAATCGGCTAGTTTGGGGTAGAGGGCGTTGGTGGTGACGGGTTCGCCGAGGGACCTTAGGAAGGTCTTCAGGAGGACGGAGGCATGAAGACAGGCTACGTAGACGTTCTCCTTGTACTCGGCGTCGTTGAGGAAATCGATTTTCTCGCCTGGAGTGAGGGAGTTAGAGAGAGAGAGAGAGTTAGAGAAAGAGAGAGAGAGAGACTAACCCATATTGATTTTCTCCTGCAGGCGGCGAATACTACCCACGTTGGCGCTCTTTCGGAAAATGCCCTCAACATCCAAGGCATGGTCTTCGAGGAACTCGATGAGATCCGTTACGATCGGCGGCACGTCGTGGTTCGGATTGTGGGCGAGAATGCTGAAAATAAGTTTTTGTTTTTTTAAGGAAAAAAAAAACAGAAAATATTGAAGTGTAGGGAGTAGCAGGCTGGTAATCAAAGTTTTCCCTAACCAGTGCATCCCCCCTTTTGGTATAATTTTGGCAAATACTGCAATATCGACTGATTTTCATGTGAAACCGGTCGATGTTGGGGTAAGAATGGATGTTTTGTTTGGACCACCGGCCCCCCTCTTGACATAAAAAAGCTTGTAATTACAAACTATGGCCCACCCCGACTTCGTGAAAGGTTACAGTATTTTGTGACATTCGGGTGCCAATAGGGCCCAAAATTATGGCATCATGCCCATTATTTCGCAAATAAATATTACCGTATTCGTGACAATCGGGTGTCAATAGGGCTCAAAACGACGCCATTATGACCCCTAACATATTTGGAGGCAGTGGGCTGTCAATAGAGCCCAAAATTATGGCATCATGCCCACCAACGCTTAGAAAATTTACCGTATTTCGTGACAATCGGGTGTCAATAGGGCTCAAAACGACGTCATTATGAACTTTAACATATTTGGTAACAATCGGGTGTCAATAGGGCACAAAAATATGGCATCATTCCCATAATTTCGCAAATAAATGTTACTGTATTTCGTGACAATCGGGTGTCAGTAGGGCTCAAAATGACGACAGTTAACGTCATTCGTGACAGGCGGGTGTCAAAAGTGCCCAAAAATTTCAGTATGCCAGTTCAAATGATACCGTATTGCGTGACATTCGGGTGTCAATAGGGCTCAAAACGACATCGTTATGACCGTTAACAAACCATCCATAAGTAAAATCTGCTACAAATTCACGGTCAACTTGATACTGATAGTGAGGCATACTTGGCCAACTTCCGCGAGCCGCGGTGATGGGAGGTGTCGCAATTTGACTTTTACCCAACTTTTGTAAAGGATGGGGATCGCCGCAAATTTTAAAAAGTTTTTCTATATGAGGGGGTTGTCGCAAAATACACCCCAAGTATGTACAGAGGGCATGTGCGCATGCAAATCAAAATAGCTTCGTCAAGAGTACTTATCGGGTCGGCCCGAATTTTCTTCTTACACTTCCTAAAACTCACAATTCCAGGCTGACGTCGAACTGCTGCGTGGGCCTCGGCGGATTCGGAGGCGTAGGGGGTCTGCTGTCTCCGGTGGAGTAGCCAAACTGCTTGTCGTGTTCCCTGATGGGCTCGGGGAGGTTCAACCTGAATGTTGTTTGTAACCTAGTCTCTCTCTCTCTCTCTCTCTCTCCCTCTCTCTCTCTCTCTCTCTCTCTCTCCCTACCTGGACACCGAAAGCGCCGCCTCCAGATCCCTAATACAGTTCACATAGTGTAGTTTGTCCTCGAATTTTCCCGAAATGAACGGCTTGAACAGGCCCCAGAGGATGCGGATGAAACGGGTCGGGTGGACCACGTACAGCGCTTTCAGATTCTTTTTATACCTAAAAAAAGACGTTTTGAAGATATTAAATGTCTTGAAAAATTTAAAGGTCTAACTAACTTTCTGTCCAGGACCTTGTAAGCCTGGAAGAGCCATTTGATGGGCGGTTTGTTGTGACTGCGCAGGCCGTAGTGAAAATAGACTATTGTGTAGTCCAAATCAACGACCTGAAACGAATAAAGTTTAAAGGTCTAAAAGGGAAGATTAGGATCAAAATTAGCCCCAATATCCGAAATTTAAAAGCTTATAAGTAGAAGTTAACCGTACCTTATCGAGGGTGACCTGTAGATATGTAAGCAGCTTCGCATGGTCTATCGATTTGCTTGGCGGGAGTCTGTAGGCGTAGATCACGACAATCGGTCTGAAATTGGACAATTATTTGTTATTTTTAAAAGAAGTTAGCTATCCCCCCCTCCTTTGGTTTTTTTTGTTAGCATTTCAGACGCCAAATTATGTAGGTACCACTACCAACTCACGTCCAGCCAGTTTTCACGGGCCGGGTCGACTTGAGAAAAATTCTCGGCCCGGCCCGTCTACTCGGACCACCTAGTCAAACTGTCACCTACGCGACCAAGGTTCGATCCCGGCCCCAAAAAAAATCCCTCGGTCCGGCCCGTAATTTCCGTAATTCCGACACAAAGTAATTACAAGTACACACCAGGAATGGGATAAAAATTTGCGGTATAACAACTGCGCACCCCCTTTTGTAATAATTTCCATTCTTCGTGGGTGGTCTACCGTATTTCATACCAGGCGGGTGTCAATAGGGCTTAAATTACAACCTCGACCTCGGTGACGCATAAAACATTGAAAAAGCAAGGTTTGGCCCATGTACACACTAGTTATAATGCAAATCCGGGCGCAGGGGGGTCATAGTTTGTAATTTACTTAAGAAACGGCTGCCGATAGTCCAAAATCGATCTATTTTATTTGAAACCAAAGCATTTCATAACACTGGTACCAAAAGTCGAATCAAACTACAAATTCTCCGCCCAGAAATTCCTATTTTCTCCGAAAGCACCCCGATACCCGAATTTTACGACAAATCGATTAGAGACAAGCTGAAAGTCATAAAAATTCCACAAAGTAGCTTACCTGGCAACCCTGTCTCCCTCCGCAATGACCTCCACAATTTCGTGTGCGCGTATCTCGCTGAAGTCTTCGCCAAAGGGGTCCTCCGTCCCTAGCTCGGACTCGAAATCCTCCCTCTCGAGGAATGAAACCGACGCCGGCAGATCCATCAGCACTGAAAAGAGAATGCCTCACTGGATCAACATGGAGAGAGACTGGCGGAACAAACAACACATCATATGGGGGGAGTGAAATTTGATAGGCACAGGCCATTTCGGGGCGAAAGGCAGGCGAGGAGAACGGCAAAAAAGAGGCCTTTTTCGAAGGCGCCAGAAATTTCCATGGTTCTCAAATGGCCGGGCCAAGGGATTTTTTGGGGCGCGGCCCGGTCGGCCCGGTTATGAAAAATTAAATTTTGAATTTTGTATAAATCGGTACAATAACTTTTTAACTGCTTTAAATAACTTAATAATGTTTGCTACTTAGATATACGTCAATATTAGTTGTACAAAAAAGAATGTCATCGACCGGGATCGAACCCTGGTCGTGTGGGTGGCAATCTGACTGGGTGGTCCAGGGTAAACGGGCCAAACGGGCCGGGTTGACTCGGGCCGGGCTGGGCCCACCAAAATTTTCTAACTGGCTCGGCCCGGCCAGTGAGAACCCCGTATTACCGTATACAACCCGAAAAATTATCGATTTATGTAATGTAATTCTGTAAAATTAAATTTGATACGTACAAGCAATTTCGAACCGTAAAGCTTGCAGGAAAACGATGAAAACGAGGGGCTTGCTTTAAAGAGACAAGAATTTCTGGGCCAGCCCGGGTCGACCATGTTTTACTGTATACAACCCAAAAAATTATCGATTTAACGATAATAACTCTTTAAAAACACGAACGGTTGCAAGAAAAAAAGTGTGCAACGTTTTAACCCGTGGCAGGCCAAACAATGAGAAATAAGATAACCAGCGGGTGACGTCAGTTGCAAGCCCCAGTGAATCAGCTTCACCTGATAGCCAGGGTTTCCACACCGGAGCTATCGACTTTTTGGGGGCACTAATTGGCCCAGGATGGATTTTTGCGCCGGGTGGAAGTGGAATTTTCGAACCAGCAAAGGCACGCGAGGGTGGCACGCCATCATCAATTTCTCTGTGGAGTGAGGATCCATTAGAGAAATCGATGTGTCCAAGGAAAATGTTTCACACCACATAATCAGCCCGGAAAATGGTGATTTTCGTCATTTTTCGGGAGTGCCATATATCTTAAACTTCAAAATCGGGTAACCCCGTGTCTTTGAAGAAGATTTTAGTCAGAAATGACCAAATTAGCCCCTAACCACCCATAACCATACCTAGACACGGCGTGCATGCGGGACCTTGGCTTGGGGGGTTTTTTTTATGTGGGGCCTGTTAAAAAAAGGGGGGCGTGGTTTTTGGGGTCACCTCTCCTTTAGAAAAATTCGTTTGTTTTTAAGTCTCTCCGTACGATGTCCAGGTATGCCCTTAACACCCAGGATTTCGTTATGCCCCCACCCCAACATTTTCGCTCGGAGAAAATGCCGAAATGTTATTTCGTTGCAAACTGTGCTAACCAAAAAATCCTAGAAAAAAACGGCCCCATTCAAAGGGGGAACGGATGGGGTTGAAATGAGCGGAGCTACTGCGGAATTCTCAAACGACGGACCGAGCCCAGAGATTTTTTCGGGCAGCCGGTCCGTTTATGAAAATCAAATTTTTTAAATATTGTATGAATCGTAACAATAATTTTTTAAACCGTTAGAAATAACTTAATATAGTTGGTTACTAACATATGCGTCAATATTAGTCAAAAAAGAATGTCACCGACCGGGATCGAACCCTGCTCGTGTTGGCAATCTGACTGGGTGGTAAACGGGGCATCCAAATGTCCCGCCCGTGAGAACCCGATCATTTTGTTGTAAACTGCCGACAACAAAAACAATTTCTAGAAAAAAAACGGCCCCTTTAAAAGGGGGGACGGATGGCACTGAAATGGGCGGAGCCTACTTTATGAGAAACCAAGTTCACGCGTTGCGAAAAAGAAAATAAGCACTATTTTGAAACAAATTTTAAAAGGTTACCAACCGCAGACTAACCGAAACAAAACCCAGCGCAAAGATTATTCGCGAAATTTACATGTGAGCCAAACTAGTTTTTGTTCTTGCATGTTCTTGCACCCATAAATCCCCAATAATTAGTGACTTTTAGACGAAAAATCGATAAAATCAAGAAAGAAAATGATTATCGCGGGTTTTCGCCTCGCAGTCTATGAATTTCGTTTTTATAAAGCTCGATATTTTACTGAATTTTGAAAAACAAATATATGTTTTGTTATTAGCAATTCAATAGGTTCACTCGGCCGGCCCGAATTCGAAAATTAGGAATATCGGTAAAAAAAACCACAAAAACTCTGATTTTTGTGCCATTTTCCAACCAGCTGAGTGTTTCCAACAGGAACCAGGTGGGTGCCCAAAAGGTAGCGCAAGCCTTTCAGGTATTATTTTTTATAAAATATATTTCAAAAAATAAAGAAAAAAAAGTTATTTGACCAACCCGCACTCTCATCGGGCGAAAGGAGGTCGTCGTCGGCGAATCCGTCCTCCGGGTCCACAAAATCCGAGTGCGAGTGTTCCAGCACGTCCATTCCGTCTGAAATTGGCTTTTCTTGCAAAGAAAATGAATATATTCCCCCAAAAGTCCAAAAGAAATTGGGAAACCAAAAAAAAAACAACAAGGAACAGTAAGAACAAACAACACGTGGCAGCCGGCGTGTCGCCAAACACAGGAAATTGCGCAAGACGTGTGAAACAGTCTCTTTCTCTCGGCCGGGAATGTCAATAGTGGGGGGAAATGACACGGCGTCTCGACGACGATGAATTCCAGATGTGGCGCTTATATATTCACGGGCGAAAAGACAACGGCGGCAACAAAATAACAGCGAAATAATAGCATTCCCCCCTTTGAAATGGGGAAATTGGTGATTTGAGATAGAAAAAATGGGCAGGGAAAACATCCATTAGTAAATTTATCAGGTTTTTATGCAATATTTTCTAATGAATTAGCAAAGCTTGTAAAAAAATTGCAACATTTATTTTGTAAAACAATTTCAAATTGGTCCAAGGCGGCCTGAGGTTACCTATAAACTGCCTAGCGCGGTCTGAGGTTACCCAAAACAGCCCATAGCGGATAGGTTACCTAAAACGGCCCCCAAACAGCCCCTAAGGCTACCTGGGACCGCTATTGCCGCCTGAGGGCACCTAAAACAATCGAACGCGGCCTAAGGTTACCTAGAACGACCCATAGCGGTCTGACGTTGCCTAAAACGGTCCAACCCGGCCTTAGGTTACATAGAACGAAAAGACGCGGCCTGCATACCTCGGGAGACCCTGACAATTGACGGACCCACCCGTAACTTTTGGGTCCATAAATGAGGTAACCACCTATAACGTTTGGCCTTCCGAGCTGAATTTTACAAAAAAAATGGCTTAAACCCCCTTTAACTTCTGCGTTTTTGGGGCCTCAACCCTCCTTAACCTGGGGTGAGCTGACCCTCCCGAGGTATGGCGGCCTGAGGGTACCTAGAACGGTTTGAAGCCGCTGTAGGTTACCTAAAACGGACCAAAGCCGTATAAAGGTTACCTAAAACGGCAGAACGCGGTCTGAAGTTACTTAGAACGGCCCAACCCGGGATGAGGTTACATAGAACGGTCAGACGCCGCCTGTGGTTACTTAGAACGGCCGAACACGGCCTGGGGATACCTAGATCGACCGGAAGGCGCCGGAGGTTACCAACAACCACCGAAAGCGGCCTGCGGTTACTTAGAGGCTTAAAGACGGAAATAAATGCTAGTTTGCGCCCATAAGTTACTTTTTTATTTGAGGAGAACCGTAGTTTCGCGGGAAAATAACCGTTTCTGCGGGAAAAGGGGATTCCCACTCGAAAACTGGCGCCTTCCTTTTGCCTGCAATCAATTCCCACGGCGGGTCGTCTCGATAAGAAAGGGAATCGGAGGGGCTCTCGGTTACAAGTAGTGTGGCGGGTGTGACTGTGTTTGCCGACTCGTGAATCACGAAGTGTGCGCGGCCGAAAAACGGATCAGCCACGCGCCCAAAGGAACGAGAGGAACGGGTTTATCGCGCGAGTGGACGACGCTTTGGCAAATCTCTACAGCGAATGCCACCTGGCTGCGGAGATTAGCTTAGGCAGCGATGGGCGCGGTCATCGCGCTTGAACGATTAGGTACGAGCCTTAGGGTAATTAGAGAGGCTTCCTCTTATGAAACGCGCGATGGCAGACGGGAGGATATTCGACGTTTTTATGGGAAACAACAGCTGTTCCTTTGATTTGCTCTCGATTGACACAGAAGGTCACAAAATAAAGCCTGGCTTACGTCACATAGAACGTCAAAATTCCTTCAAGAAACTATGGAAACCCTCATGAGTGCACAGAAATTGCCGGAAATGACCATATTTCTGCAACAGACCATCACAAATCTATCAAAATCTCGGAAAGACAAAAGAGAGAGAGGGAAACGAAGTATCTCATCAGATCGTGTTAATGCCAGCCGGTTGGCGCTAACTGAACCGACTGCGTCCGGTTCCTCCCGTCCCCATTACCTCGCTGGGCGGGCCCGGCTGCAGAACTGATTGCCTACAATTTGGACGAGAATTGGTGGAATTCCAAGCCACCGTTCATGTAAACTGCAAAGTATGGATAAAGTTCGGCAACCCACCGTGGACCTAGTTCTCATGGGCCGGGCCGACTTCAAAAAAATTTTCGGCCCGGCTCGCTTCGGCCCGTCTACTCGGACAACCTAGTCAAACTGCATACCTCGGGAGGGAATAGTCAGTTAATCCCAGGTTAAGGGGGTAGATCACCCAAAAACGTAAAAGTGAAGGGGGGGGGGGGGATTAGGCAGTATTTTCGTAAAATTCAGCTCAGAAGACCAAGAATTAAGAGGAGCAACCCCATTTGTGGTTGAAAACTTAAGGGTGGGTCCGTCAACAGTCAAGGTCTCCCGAGGTATGTCAAACTGTCCCACACGACCAAGGTTCGATCCCGGTCGGGACACTTTCTTTTTGCTAACTTAATTAGTTCAAATATGTAATGGAAGCATTATGAAAGTTTGAGCGGTTCAAAAATTGTAACGTAAGCTAAAATAACGATTAAAGATTTAAATTTGACAAGTTTACAAACCGGGTCCATACTTTTCTCGGCCGGGCCCCCTTCGGCTCGCGGGCCGGCCCATGAGAACTATGCTGTGGGGCCAATTTTGTGACAGCCCCTTCTTTTACCAAAAACATTGAATGACGTGTTTGTTTGAATGGCATTTTGAGACGGGTATTATAATTCTTCGCACGGGTTGACTGAAATTTCGGAAAGGTAAGACAAAAAAGAGCCAACTATCGTATGAAAAAAATTAAACGGCGTTTGGAAAAGGTAAACTGAGAACAAATAATGAATAAAAATAAAGGGCGAAGCTCAAGTTCAAAAACACATTACAGCCATGGAGCCAAACAGCTGGCACCAAAAAACGGGCATCTGGCAGCAATTCCGTGATCTTTCGACCAAAAAATCATGACTTAGAGGTGAGCTTTCATGGGCCGGCCCGTAAAAGCACCCAAAATGGCAGAAAAACGACAAGGGTTTGATAAAACAACATTTTAGTGCAATTCCATTTACAGTTAACATAAGGAAAATTGAAGCAGTTTGAACAATTTAGTTTTTACTTTACAAAATATTAAAAAAAAACGTCTTTTCCACACAAATCACCACTAAAACTCACTCTTTTCTTTTCTCGGCTCCCCCATCTTCTCTCCACTTCTTCGGCTAAACCAAATTATCACCAAAGTCAGCTCAAATTGCGTAAGATACGCAGTTTCCAACTCTTTCAATGCATAAAACAGAACAATAGGGAAAAATGTTTATGTTCATCAACCGCGTACAAGTTGACCATGCCAGTAGAGGGGGGAGATTTCTTATTTGTGTGTGGGGCAACGGTGGGAAAAAATAGGGGGTCTTGGCTTCATTTTTACAGAATTTACAGCTACCCGTCGGTGGCGCAGCGGGCTCACTCCCGTCGCAGCTGGTCCAGACGCCTCTGGAGGTCGTCGTCGAGGTCGAAGCCACCACCACCGCTTTCTGGAAAAGTGAACTTTACAAAAATATAATAAAACCCATTGAAAAGGCGTCGATTAAATAACTAGTCTTGAGTAGAAAAGTGGCTCGAAATTACAAAAACCGTATTTAAAACACGCCGTGCGACTCAAACCAAAGTACGCAATTCGAATAATCGGGCGGGACCAGAATAATTTTAAAAACCATATTGATTGCTACATTTAAAAAAAATAAATCGACCTCCTCCGGCTGCAACGGCTTGTCGCGAGGCGGCTGCGGGGGCGCTAACGCCGATCTGACCACCGGTGGCCGGCAGCATTCCCAACGTCTCTCCCATCTGGATTCCGAGCTCGTCAAGCACCTGAAACACAGGAAATTTTAGAAAAAGGGCAGAAGTAACCACAATAAAAGGATCGGAAACTTCAATTGTGCCAATATCCCAGTAGCCCCTTGACAGATTTTTTTTTAATCCGTGGGACCAATTTCGCCGCAATTAACGACGGGGATTCAAATCCAAAGCCAAAAGAATCAAAGTTTAAAAATAGGAAGCAGTATAGCCACTTCATGAGAGTCTACGCACGCTTCGGGACCCATTGCATACAATTCGTGAATAATTTTGTCTATTATCGTTGGGATTTGGTTTTTTATTGATATTCACAGCCCGCCGCACGCTTTGTTGAATCGGCAAGCGGCTTTTTAGAGGCCTTTCGCGGCGGGACCCTCGGTCTAGTTTAATTGAAATGAGTGGAAACTGGCCGCCACGAACCTGAGAGTTCTAGCGATTTTTGCGATGAAACGGTTTGATAAATCGCAGTAATACATGCGTGGGCTTTGGCCTGAGTTTTTTCCCGCTGTGAAAATAATTCCTGCTTGAGATATACGGTTTTTGGTCTTTCGCATGAATATCAGCCAAAAACATATAGGTGCCAAAACTCAGGCCAAAGGATGCAATATTCCTCTACAAAATGACATAGAGATCTCCTAAAATACTGCTGTACTCGTTCAGATCTCGTGTCGGCCAGTTTGTGCACGATGTATAGCTACAGTAATCAGATTCCGAAAACCTCTATTTTTGCATATTTTTTATTGAAACGATGTATTAATAAGAAGCTTATTTTTCACGTTCCTATTTTAAACATTCAAAATAAAAATTTAATGCTTAATTAACAAAATAATGAATTTTTAAAAACGACGGCTTGCACCTTCAGGGTTGTCGTGCCGGGACCCAGCTCCATTGAAACAGCCATTTTCAGAAATACGGCCGCCGCAAACGTGGGAATTCTGGGGTGTTTTTTGTAGATATCTTTTTAAAAATCGTTAAAAAAACACTTCTACCGTTTGGCCTCAGTTTTTTACCGACCCAAAAATATCTACAGTCAAAGAACCTCGGTTTTTTGTGTTTTTCGTTATTTTCCAGTCGAAGAATTTTCGCGAAAAAACTCAGGCCAAAGAAGGCATTAATGAGCTAAAAGTTGACAAAAAGAATGGTTGCTGAAAATGGCTGTAGCGCCCAGGTTTGTGGCGGCCAGTTTGTGTTTCATGAGCCACCTGTTTGTCGCGGATTCGACATTTCCGGACCAGATTCTTTGCATAATTAGGTGAAATTTATGTTTTTCTTATTATTTCAACATTAAAATAGCAAATTGCGTGTTAAAATGAATAAAAATAAGTGTTTTTAATTATTAATACTACAGTTTAGGCGGTTTAGGTGGAGCGCGATTTTGAAAAGGCCGCCCTTTAACCTGCCGGCCACCGCGGGCTGTGTATTTTGCCTACAAAGTAAACGGAATTTTAGTAAATAAAAAAATCCATCAATTTGGTAGCACAACTCCTTGCGGTAGTCTAATTATCGCCTAAAATAAAGAGAAGCTTCCAAAATGTGTGCCCAGAACGTTCTTACTACATTTAGAACCAGCCAGCTGGCTGACTGGAAGCCGGCGCTAGGCCCAGAGCTGAATACATTTTTGTTGCAAATTTTGATAACTGATCACTTTTAAAGGTTCAAAATATTGCTATGTAATCTTTTAATCGGTTCCCAACGGTGTGCGAAATGATAAATCGCACAATTTCCTGGCTGTCGAGATTTCTCGACGGAAAAATTGTGTCCGTTCTCAATAGAGCACGATAAATCCGAATGAAGCGATCCAAAATTCGCGTCCACAAGCCAGCTGGCTGACTGACTGGAAGACGGTGCTGGACACACACATTTAAAGGACTGTAATGTGTTTTTCTTTACATAACTGATCATGTTTAGATGTTCAAAACATTGCTCTGAAATCTTTCTATTGCTTTTTTAGTTTGCGAAATAAGAAACCACGAAACACACGGCTGGCTGCGATTCAAGGCGGAGACAGGCTGCCATATGATCCCGGTTAAAGGACTGTTTTCCCGTTGGAGAGCTGCCAAAATCGCCAATCAATAACGAGTTTAGATTGGCTTCAAAGCGTTTTTGAATCCCCCGTCGTGGATTTAAAATTTGAACAACAAAAATTATAATCTGATAGAAGACAACGATGATATATGCCCAGAAAGATGCCATATATAAAAATTTAACAAAACATGAAGAATCTATTTAAAAATGCGGCCATTTTACTCCCTGGTCTCACAAAATCGCCACTTAAAAAGGTACCAATCCGACCAGCGTAATCAAAACTCCGTTTTTAACAATAGAAAACCCAAAATAAAAGTGATGCTGACCTTGTTGACGACCTGTTCGCTCTCCTCGTCGTCGGCGGGGTCTCCCAGGGCGTCGTCGATGGCGTCGCCCATCACCTCCTCCTTCATGTCCATAATCTCACTCTGCTTCTCAAACTCCATCATGATCTTCTGGATTTGAGGCAGGTTCAACTGACGATTCATCGACTGCATCGCCTTCGTCACGCCTTTCATGGCCTAAAACAAAAAAAAAACTGCACTATTAACTGGAAAAACCAACCTGAGCCATGGCGTCCTGACTTTTCAGGGTCTGTACCTTTAGGGAAACGGCCTAAAATACAAGAAAATACATAAAATTTACAAAAACTACCTGAATATTGGCCTTCATCATGATAAACTTCTTGATGTAGCGCCGAGTGCGCACGAGGTCCTTCGCCATCACCTTCACCGAGTCCATCTGGTTCGCCTGCGCCATTTTCTTGATTTCGGCGATCACCTTCTTCTCCTGCATCTCCATTCGCTGCTTTTCCCTGAAAATTAAAATTTTAACTGCCGAGAATATAAAAATTAAAAAGATTGAAACAAAAATACCTGTCCAACTCGCGAATGGCCTTGTTGAGGGCCCTCTGGTTCTGGCGCAGCAGCTCGGCCGGTGTTTTCTTACGCCCGAATAGAAAATCCATCTTCTAAAAAAGATATTTTTAAGTAAAACCGAAAAAGTTTTAGAAAACATGAGAAGCCGAAATAGGAGATGCTACTAGCTATCGCTCGGCTGAAAGTCGTATTGTTCAAACAAGTTAAAATAAGTCACAACATTGAAATTTGAATAGAAATCGATGTTAAACATTTAAAAGAAAAACGAAAAAAAGCGCAAAAACATTACGAAAGCGATGAAAAACGAATGATTCAGCCAGCTGACTGACACAAAGAAATAGTACGCAGAGACGGTGTCGTTTGTTTGCAGAAGTCTACCGTAACTTAAAATTCAACGGGGTTGGGTCCCACCACGATTTCTCAATGTAGTCGATCATAACCGTGCACAAATCACAGCTCGCCGACATCGGACGATTTTTTAAATTAATTTTTCTTATATGAATTCGGATAGCAGCCGTATTCAATTGACCGGACAAACCTACGGGTGAATTCGTGGAAGTTCCCCGTGGCTGTTCGCAGCTTAATGAAATTTCTCCGCTGAGATGAGCTTTTCGAAAATTTAAACTGAATTTTTCTACTATTTTGAGAAATTTGTTTGGGACCAAAAAATGGCTCTATAATCTACTCGTTTAGAGCTACAAAATATAAATTGAGACCATTTAATGAAACTTCCTGGTTCCTGAGATGTTTGGACTTTGAGACAGTGAGAAATTGTTGGTGAGAAATTGTTTGAGTGTCCGCTTAAATACGCCAATCTATTGAGGCAATCGTGGCAACATGCCTCTTCTGTTTTCCTCGATTCCTCAGCATTTGCAATTGTCTGCCATGAAAAAGGTAGTAAAACCTTTGAAACTGTATATTTTTCATGTTTAGCTGGATTTCTTGGATTTCACCCGGCTGAGACAATGCTCAAAAGGTATGAGCACAATGACGAATTTCGTTCGATGTGGTCTTCCCTTGGAAGTTTTTACACTTTCTTTTTATTGCGAGGTAATTTTGTTATTAAATTTGGTTGTAGTTTTGACAGACTGATTTTCCCGTGCACGTGAAGCTGAATGTTAACAACTCCTCAATCCGGAAATTATCGTTTGCAATTTTACGTAATGTGCCTGTCTTGATGATTGCCAGCCATGTCGAGATAGAGGTAATTTTTTTTTAAAAGTAATTTAAAATGGCTGAAAAAAGATAAAAAGTGTAAAGGTCAAATGGGGCGGGGTTCTCACGGGCCGGGCCGGGCCAGCTGGAAAATTTTGGGCGGCCCGGCCCGGTCGGCCCGTTCGGCCCGTTTTCCCTGGACCACCCAGTCAGAATGCTATGTTAGTAACAAACATTATTAAGTAATTTAAAACAGTTGAAAAATTATTGTACCGATTTATACAAATTTTAAAATTTAATTTTTCATACCCGGGCCGGCCGGGTCGGGCCGTCATTTGAGAACCCCGAAATGGGGTTAAATTGTAAATTAGTTTTTTCGACACTGAACTGATCACAAAATCACAATATACGCGATGAGTAAATATTGGATCGAATTTTGTTTTTAACTTCTTAAAATGTTACAAATTTTATTTTTGTAGTTTTAGATAAAAAATGTTTTATAGATAAAAAATGTTTTGTAAACTAAAAGGCCTTAAAAGATTAGCGTTTTTCCACAATATGTTGAAAAAAAACCAACGTTTTATATTTGTTTTATTTTTTTATTACATAGATTTTCCAATTTTATATTCTTTTCTTATATTTGAAGTTTTTTTTAAAAGGTTTTTAGAAGGCTAGGCTAAAAATTATAACGGTTTTTTTCCAGCGGATAGAGGGCGGAGCTTGCAAAAAAAATTTATTAAACAAAAATAATGCAATTAAAAATAGTTGTTTCAGGATTTTGAAACAAACGAGCAGCTTCTTGATCTGGAACCCGTTATTGGCACTTTTCGCATTCAGGCAATGTTCTTGGACTTTCATTTTAAAAGGCATTCCGAGATAAAACTATCGATTATCAACAGAATATTGAAGGTATTCATTTTTCTAGTATCAGAGAATAAAATCTTTTCAGGAGAAACCCGTCGAAGTCCTTCTTCTAACTGCTTATGATGCCATATTCACTGAATACGACGATCTTTCATCTTTCCAGAATGTAAGAACTTTTTAGTTTTGAAATGCAAAATATGCAAATTGAAATAGGCGAAAGAACAAAGTCAAAGAAGAGTGCGCAGAAATTAAGCGATTGTGGTAGGACCAAATGTATCTGAGGAAAATCACGTTTTCATTGTCTCCTTTTTGTTGTAAAAAGACTACAGTGCCCGAAAAAAGTATAGGGGCACCCCATTTTTTCAAGTTTTCGAAAAACTGCTCTGAGGTTAACACCATTCGATTCCTCGTGGTGGAAAACCCCGGAAGCCATTTTTTCATTGGCGCCGTCTCTGTAAAACTCGAGCAGACCCCGGTCATTGGGAAAAACCTTGATGTCTTATGGTTAGAATCGGCCCAAATTTGCTATATAAGCTTCCTATAACAAGAAAACCCTATCCTGAAATTTTTGGCGCCAAATAATTTTCGGGTGCCGGGTTACTGTAGGGGTCCTCATAGGTACTGTAATTTTTCAACTTTATCCAAAGTACTAACATGTATTTAGGAAAAGGTAGCTAATTTAATTTCAAGTAACATTGTCAATTACACAAAGTAACGTTTATCTTCATACAAAAAAGTTTCGGCCCCAAAACCTCAAAAAACCATGATTTTTGGGAGTTTTCAAATTTTTTTTCTCGACAATTTTCAAAAACGGTAAACACGGCACTCGGTTTTTCTGAAACTAAACGCAATTCTGCAGTAAACCAACATTGTCCCGTTGAATTCCTTCATAACATGTTTTGTTGATAATCGCACCTGAAGATTGCTGACTCGCGCGCGGACTCAGTTGTGGCGCGTCCGAGAGCACATATTCACTCATTTCCAAAGCAATTAAGGCAATACTGATAATTTAGGTTGTATTCAACATGTTTGTGTGGTTTAACCACTCATTCAGGTGGAACACAATTTTTCAATCATACTTTTCACTTTTTTGTATGACCATAAACGTTACTTAGTGTAATTGACAGGAAAAAAAATTAGCTACCTTTTCATATATACATGTTAGTACTTTGGATGAAGTTGAAAAATTACAGTGCCCATTACACCTACGGGCACCTACAGTAACCCGGCGCCCAAAAATTATTTGGCGCCAAAAGTTTCAGGATATCGTTTTCCTACAGTGCCCGCAAAAAGTATAGGGACACCCCATTTTTTCAAGTTTTCGAAAAACTGGTTAGCCTGGGATTTCTGGGGTTAACACCATTCGATTCCTCGTGGTCGAAAACCCCGGAAGCCATTTTTCATTAACATTTATTTGCATATGCTAATGGGAAAGAAGTTATTCGAAAAAATGCCATTGCTACAAGTATAGGGGCACCCTCAAAAATATCTGAAAAACCTATGATTTCGAAGTAAAATAATAAGCTTTTTTGAAGATGTTTCACCGTTTTGTTTAATGTGATAGGAACCTCCCCAATATTTTAGATCCCGGAGCTTCGAATAAGGAATTCTGTAACGGATGATCTGCTAGCAGCGCTGCCTTGTCCAAAACGTATTTCTGTTATAAACGGCCGAAATCAATTAACAAGCGAGGGAATGAATGCCTACTTCAAGGTTCTCTATCTTTAATTGTTCAAATTTAGTTGATTTCAGAACCCCAAAACAAAAAGTCTTGCTATTTCAATCAATCGAGAAATGAGAGAAGTCGATGACCAGGAACTTTTTCATGGATTCAGTTACAGAAGAGCAGAAATACCAGAAGAAAGGGCACACCATGGTCTTCGTCGTCATTTCAGAAGACAAAATGATGAGCGTGTTTATTTCATTCAAAGAGGGCAGATACGTCTGGGTATTTATACCGATGGTGAAGAGCTTAAAATGGAGAGCTTGAATAGAAACTTTCATGATTCTGATTTATGGAGATTGCTTCCTTAGAGTGGACTAATGATGAAGAAAAAAGTTTTTTTTATTATTGAATCAACCAATAAAAATGTTTCTGTGTTTTAATATTTTCTGTTTCAAACACTCACACACTAACACACTCACACGATAGTATTTTCTTCGCTGTCTCAGATAATTAGAATATTATCTTATCTTTCGTTTAGAATTTCCAAGAAGTTGTTCACTTTGCTTCCGTCATTCAACAAACTGGTTGGTTTTATCTCTCTCTCTCTCTCTCTCTCTCTCTCTCTCTCTCTCTCTCTCACTCATTTAAACCTTTCGTTCAAAAAACAGATGTGTGATGTTCGTTTGACCTCAGAAAAACAAACGCCGCAGTCACCTGTTTTCGATTGATAACGTCGCTTTCCGCGTGTTTTTATTGATTTTCGCCACTTTTCCGCGTCGTTTTCGTTCAAAGAACATCCATTTCTACAGTCCTTATGCTTGTATAAATTGAAACTATTGAAACACTTTAAAAACACATTTTTGAATCGTTTTTTTTTCAGAATGTCGCGGAGTCAGCTGGCCCGTGGCCTCCTCGAGCGTGTGTGTTCTTCGAAGTCCGTCTGTCCTCACCACTCGCCAGATGTTGGACCGATCAAGGTTGCTAGGCTTAGCAGTGGAGGTATTTTTGAAAAAAATAGATTTATTGTGTTAGTTTAACCTGTTTGTACATTTAGACAGAAAAAATTTTTGAACCTTCTCCATCAGTTTCACACGTTTTACATAAAACTTTTTCAGCGAGTATTTCCGTTTTTACTGGAGAAATTAAACTATTTTTGTTTTGTATGTAAACCTTTCTAACGAGCTCAATAGGTACCCTAATAAACGGTGCCACACCATAATTTTTTTTTTTTTAGAAAATTTACTGCACTCTAATGTTTTGTTCAGGGGGTGAATTTATTTCTTAAACACATAGATAATAGAGCTTTTTTGGGGATTCCTTCAATAATCTTAGGTGAAATTGTTTTTAAAAAAAAATGTTTTTTGAACAGACGAGAATTTCATTTGTTGAGAATTCTGTTTTACTCTAGGGCGAAAATAAAGTTTTCACAATCTTCAATGCTGAAATCAGTATTTTGATCAAAAGTTTAAGAATAAAATGGAAAATATCGTCGAAATGAAGTTTATAAAATCTACAAAAAAGGGTTATTGATTGTTTATCACATTGTCGTGAATCGAATTTCAATTCAAAAAAAGAATAAAAAGAAATAGATTATTAGTTTTGCAATACGTCTACTTGTGTGTGTCTAGGCATATTTGACAAAAATAAAGTTTTAAACGATAAATCTTTAGAAAAACTGGTATTTTTCACAAAAGCGTTACAACACATTCCTCTGTTTAACAAACATTTCCTTACTAATTTTTAAAATCAGATGATACAAGTTTCGGCTTTTTCATACGATTTGGAAGACCAGGCGACATGATGTCTTAGATTTTGCTAAAACTTTATCAAAAGCGTTTATCCGGTCTGTAACTTCGCTCAAATCGGTATTTTTTCGAGGTTTTTTGATGTTTTTACCGTGAAGATGAAATATGTTGTATTGACGGCACAAGAGTTTGCACAAAATTTGCTATAGTGCCCGCCAACCATACTTCGGCGGTTTTTGGAAATGAGTGAGATTATTCTGATGTTGATATTCGAATTACCCATTATTACATCAAAATAGTGCGCTACAAAAGGGGCGTGGCCGCTTTTTGGCCAAAGTAGGATTGGCGATGAGTATACAAAAAATATTTTTCAAAAATTATAATTTCGAAACCCATTGAATTCAAAAAAAAAAAAAAACGCGGATTCTCTGCTATTCCTGGGTGGCTGTGCAGATAGGAACTTTTCCTCTAAATTTGCGCTTTTTATTGGCGTTTTCGTATTTTTGAGCACGCATTTTTTTCTCGAAATTTTTATACTTGAAAAGTTAAGTTTGTAGCAAATTTTGTGCAGATTTATGTCATTAAAATGTCATTGCTTACATATTTCTTCTTCACGGTTAAAACATCAAAAAACCTCGAAAAAATACGGTTTTTGGCATTGAAAACTTTCTAACTTTTTTCGACATGCTTATTTTTTAACGAAATAAAAGTAAAAATTGGTCTTCAGACTAAGTCCGGTTGTTTGGGACGTAGATTGGCTCCTTTTTTTCCAAATCCTTTCAGCTTGAGTTGAGAAAAAATGAGTTAATTTTCAAAGTTTTTCAAAGTTACCTAAAAGTGGATGAAATTCCCTTGGAAACAGACTGTACTACAGGTTTTTTTAACCCTATCTTACACCTTCATGGCTCAAAATTCTATACACTTTTTTTAAAGACTTAGGGCCGTTATTGTACATTTTGCACTTCTGAACTACTGCTTTTACTTTTTCTATGCACTTCTGCGCTTCTACACTTACATTTTTGCATTTCGGTGCTTCGTCGCAATTTTCACTTTGCATTCTTTTCGGAAATTTGTTTGTAAGCTAATTATATCTTTTTATCTTATTCAAATGATACCAAGAGAGAAAATTTGGTAATTAGCTTATACACAAATTCCCAAAAAAATGCAAAAGTGCAAGAAAAATCGAAGAAAAATGCACACGTGTAAGTGCAGAAACACAGAAGTGCTCGAAAAAAGTGCAGTAAAGAAGGAAAACGGGCATGAAATTATTGATTTTTTATTATATAAAAAAAGAATTCGCTAAGGCCCTATCTGGGAAAACCGTAATTTAGTAGATTTCACAAAGTTGAAACATTGACTTTATTACAATTTAATTTTTCAGGCAAAACGACGGACTACGCCTTTGAAATGATCTGTTCCACCCTGCGTTTCGGAAGAGGAGTCACGGCTGAAATCGGCCACGATGTGAAGCGTCTCGGATCCAAACACACTTTGGTTGTTACGGATAAGAATGTCGCCAATACCATTGCCTTCAAGTAAAAATATTCTAAAGAAATGGGTTATATCAGTTTTCAGAAATGTTTCATCTGCTTTGAAATCCATGAATGTCCCTTTCACCGTGTTCGACGATGTGTTGGTGGAGCCGAGCGATGGAAGTGAGCAGTATTTTTTATTTTCATTTCTTTTTTGAAACATGAAAAAACTGGAAAAGTGAAACTGAAAGCAAGTTAATATGAAATGCCATATTTATCATTAAAAGTTTTAAAAATCCGTAAAATATATATATTAAACGAATAATGAAACAAGTACAAACATCGTTGTCTTATTTCTAACTTGAAAAGTTCTTTTTGAAACATACACTTTATTTCCAATATTTGTTTATTTTGAAATTTCTGTTCAGACAATTTTTGTTAATTGTTAATTTCAGTTCACTTTGAAAAATATTTATTGACGTCGCAAAAATGTCTATTAAGGCATAAAGATACAATAATGTTCATTTAGATAATTTTTGTTGTTTCTATATTTCGAGTTTGTTTTTTTTGTAAAATTGTCTTTTTTTCATGAGCTGTTGAATTTTGATGCAAGTGAGGAATTTTTCAACGCAATTTTGCGCACGAATGCTATGTGATATTTAACCGGAAATATGTTTCTTATGAAACTGAAAAGTGAAAATTAAAACGACCTTTTGGAAAAAAAAACTGAAACCCTTATACTCTCATTGTTAGAAACCAAGAATTTGCCTTTTTCATCATTGGGCCAGCTAACTTTGTAAATGAGTTTTTTATTATTCCCTGTTTCTGTAAAACTTATTTTTATCGTCGAAAAAATTTAAAAAAGTATTCCTCCGAAAATTATTTAAAACTTTTTTGTGTTAACTTAGTAACAAATGCAAAACAGTGGAAAACGTAATTCATTTATAGAAACTTTGATTTGTTGTAGTTACTCTGAAACTTTATTATTTTCAGTCAAATGTAAGAAATATTTAAAACCAGCGGGAAGGGCGCCTTCGGCGCCCTTCCCGCTGGCTGGGGGCTGCGCCCCCAGACCCCTGCAAAGTGAAATATCCTATTTGCAATTATCCCATTGCGAAATATCCTATTTGCAATTATCCCATTGCGAAATACCTAACGATTTTTGTTAATAATAATTACCTTTGCCAGCTCTATCGATTAATACCACTTTCAGTTCAATTAAAGAAATTTCATTTTTAGCAAAGTTGTGGCACGCTTTCGCTGCGAGACCCAAAGATGAATTTTCAGCTATAAGCTACTGTTGCCTAAGGCAACAACATATTCAAAGATGAGCGTTATCCGATCACTGGAACCTGAGATATGAAAAATGATGACACGGTGACAACATTACGGACATAGGCGGTTTATTAATATGGATTGGTCGCACGGAGATTTGCATTTTTTGTATTCTCTTTTAACTTACTCGTGAAATTGAAATTCAAAAATTCAAAATCGATTTGGTTTGGACTGAAAACACTAAAAAACAGAAAATGAAATTTTGAAGATAAAAACATCTTAAAAAAAAACGCTAATGTTTTTCAGGCATGAAAAAAGCGATCGATTTTGCTAGGGACAAGGGCTGTGACAGTTTCGTGGCCGTGGGTGGAGGCTCCGTCATCGACACAACCAAGGTTGTATATTAATAGCCAATTAAAAAACTCTATAAATTTCAGGCAGCCGCGTTGTACTGCTCCAACCCGTCGGCTGATTTCTTGGATTTCGTGGGTGCTCCTTTCGGCAAAGGACTGATCCCCGACAACCCGATGCTTCCTTTGATCGCTGTGCCTACGACGGCTGGAACGGGCAGTGAAACTACCGGTTAGTATACTAAAATAAAAATAAAAAAATCAATTGGAGAGCTGTGAACTTAAGAATACAGAGCCTTACCAGTTTGAAAAACTTTAGCCGTTATAGTTTGTTTCCAAATAAAGGTCGGCGACTCTTGGACAGCCTTGATGTTTTGGTCTTTTTTCAACCACTAACGATTTGAAATATTGATGTGAATTGCGATAAAATATGCGAAATAGTTTAGTAAAAGTGGAGTGCGCAGAAAAATAAGCAATCGCGGCGGGACCTAATGTACCATCCTTTAACCGAGCCGGTGCCGTTTTTGGAAACACACTATATACTCGTCGTCCAACGACCTTTCTCGCTAATCTTTGACATTAGCATAACTTTGATTAAGAAATAATTGAAAATTATGCAAAAATGTGAATGCGGTTTGTATGAAACTTGAATTTCATGAAGCAATGAAATTCTAGAAATTTTTCTCAGACAACCTTTAATTTTCAACAAATCCGACATTTTCAGATTCCAATTTTTTTATAGCATTGGGCTAGTTAAAATTTGCAAACACTATTGTATTTCTTTAACTCTAATTTTTTTATGGATTAGACTTGTTTTCTACGTTTTTGAACAGTTTTTGAAACAGTTATTTTGAAACAGTGAAACACCGACATAGATGAATGAAATAACATTTTGTATTGAGCATTTTTGTTATTTCAAATATTTTTCATTCACATTGATTGATTTGGTTGTGTTTGTATAGGGATATATTTTAATTGGTTGCCAAATTACTCTGTAATATCGAAATAAAGTTATAACAAACAGTTTTTATTGTTGCGCTATTTCGCTGTTTCACACTAATTTTGTCATTTTTGGAAACCTCTTGGACTGTTATTGCCATGAATATGAAGTAAAAATCTTTCAAAAAAAAAATTTCTTCTTTGTATGTTTTAAAATTATATTAAAATCTTTCTCTCGTAACTTTCAAGAAACTGTTATATAAAATTCAGGCGCCGCCATCCTCGACCTCCCCGAGCAAAAGTGCAAAACTGGAATTCGCCTCCGCTGCATCAAACCTCTTCTGGCGGTTATTGATCCTCTGAATGTTATGAGGTACTTTACAAAAATCCATTTTAAATACAAAAATATTTACAGTATGCCGCGCAATGTCGCCATCTACTCCGGCTTCGATGTGCTTTGTCACGCTTTGGAGAGTTACACTGCCCTTCCCTATGACCAGGTGGGCCACAATTGTATATTTTTATTTTTAAGTTACAAAGAAAAAGATTAAACTTTGTAAACTATTTAAATATAATTACCATTTAGCGATCCCCTCGCCCCGCGCGCCCGGAACTGCGCCCCGTTTACCAAGGAGCCAACCCGATTAGTGACATCTGGGCTAAGGAGGCTTTGAGGGTACGTTTTGTAACTTTAGATTGAATTTTATTTTTAAAATTTAATAAATATTTAAATTTTCAGATTATTGGGACCTATTTCCGGCGATCGGTCTTCGATCCTTCTGATGAAGAGGCCAGGACTCAGATGCTGATGGCTAGCTCGTTTGCTGGAATGGGCTTTGGAAACGCGGGTGTTCATATTTGCCATGGTCTTAGTTATCCGATCAGGTTAGTTTATACATTTCAATGGGATGCCGAACCAAAATTTCAAAATCGCAAAAAATAAAGCGCGGCAACTCCACGCTACTAAAGCCAGCATGTCCCGAAATTGGGGGTTTTAGCCCCAAAAAGAGAATTGGGCATGTCAAAAATTTACAAAAAAATTAAATAAATAAATCTTCCTTAATTTATTTGAGCAATGGTTTCTGTTACAAGAATGGATTTTTTTTCATTGTGGGTGTGAGGGGAATACTAGCTCCATTGAGAAAAACGTGACTAACTGGCCGTTTTTCGCATTTTTCGATTTTAGTCGCAAAATTTGACCTACACCATTGAATTCTACTTTTTATAGCGCACCTAAAACATATGCTCAAGTTACGTTTTAAAATTTTTTTTTGTTGGTAGGATCTGTTTCTCGCTATAGTTTTGAATAAACGATGTGTCGTACCTCTTATTAAGGCGGTGCTATAAATGTGGAAATTTTTTGTTTAGTAGCAAATGCGCTGATAAAAATAGTTAGAATTTAGAAATTGGAATTTTCAAAATACTTTTCAGATATAAGAGATTCTTGTTTTCACTTTTCCTCATTTATGAGACGAGAATCGGAACTATATTCTGTCGAATCTTCAAAAAATGCATGAAACTATGAAACTGCTTGTATATTATACAAAAATTTCATAATTGAAATTTTTAAAAAAATCGATAATGCATATGAAATTGTTTTAGTTTTAAAAGTGACCTAAAAACTATAGTTTTTGTGATATTTTTAGTTTTCTCTATTTGCTAATACAATTTCTGCCTACATAACATATGTTATTTAAACGTTCGGGTTTATTCTTTTGCCGAAACATTCAGTTTGCAAAAACAAATACAAAAATATTGCAAAAAATGGTAGTTTTATGTAATATTTATCGTAAATTATATATTTTAGCTTCATTTTGCTTGAAAGCAAAAACTGTTCGAAATACGAAATTATAAATTTCGCTTTTTTTATGAACCTTATAAAAATATGAACTTTATGAGTGAATTAAATTTTTAGAGCGATGTATAGTCCATTTCCAGCAAAGAGTCGACGACTTTCCACCGACCTTGATTTTCCAGCTTGAAACATTGAAGTGAATAGAAATGTAACAATCGAAACAGCACAGTAAAAGAGGAGTGCGCAGATAATTAACTAAGATCGTTGCGGGACCAAAGGTACCTAGTCCGTTGAAAAACCCCTTTTTCCTTGTCTCTTTTTAGGAAACGCACTATAATTGTATTATGAATTTATTTATTTTCCCCATGTGTTATAGCCGTAGTTAGTAGGGTAGTAGGACGGGTAGTAGTTGTAAGAGGAAGGAGGAGGGTTGTGCCAAGTTCTTTCCCATTCCACCCATCTGGCGGCAGCCAGTGAATGGGACACAATGCTGGTGATTGCTGACGAAATCCATCGTTTTGGACGAGTGTTCCTGAAAAATTCAATTTTTACACCATTTTTGTTTAATCATAATTAAGTTTAAAAAATTAAAATCATAAAAATGTTGTTTTTTAAGACTTTTAGAAATGTGCAAAGTGCTGCCAAAAAAGTGATTGGTTTTTCACATTTTTCACTACTTATTGTTAGAAGTAAATTCCGAGTTTGGGTCAATTATTAAAGTTCTCAACGTATGTTTTAGAGTGAAGGAACAAAACATGTTTTTAAAATTCCATTTTCACATTTTTTAAAATGGAAATACAGTAACCAGGGTTTGGGCTACAGTAACCGGGGCTAAAGTAACTCAAATATGTATATAGTCTGTTTCCAAAGAAAGGCCGGCGATTTAGTGGCCTTGATGTTTTGATCCTTTTTGACCACTTACGATTTGAAACTCTGAAGTGAATACAAATAAAATAAACCAAACAGCACAGGAAAAAGGAGGGCGCAGACAAATAATCGATCGCGGTGGGACCTAATGTACCATACTTTAATGTTTTTGACCAAAACCTGTGCCGTTTTTTTTTTTTTTGGAAAAACACTATATGTGAAAATACATTCATGCCACAACTGTGTCTAGACAAGCATGAACACTTAAAAAAGCATGTTATAGTGCGTTTCCAAAAAAGAGTTGTTGAGAATTGAATTTTCTTATAGGACAGGTACATTTATTTGGTCCCGCCAGGATCGCTTAATTGTCTGGGCACTCTGCTTTCACTACTTTTTTTCACTCCATTTTTTCAAATCGACGGGGGTTAATTAAAAGGGGATTTCAAAGTTGCTGAAAAGCAACCAACCTTTCGTTGAAAACAGACTTTAGTCGCATTTATGTTTATAAAAAACTTTCTTTTTAGTTAATAGGCTAGTTTTTGGAACGAAATAAATTCAAGCTTTACAAGAATAATAATTCAAAAATTATGCCAATAATGAGTTACCTTGTTCGAATCCAAACAGAATCATCGGCAGCAAAAGTTGAAGCCAAAACTAGGAAGACTAGAAGAATCAAACGCATTTCAAGATTTCAAAGGAGAGGCAAGCAAACTGTGAAAATGTTCTAGTTAGGAAGATTTATAAGGAACGGGAGTTTAGACTTCGCCAAATTCAAAAGGCTTCATTCTCCGCGTACATATCACTTTCTGCAGCAATTGTGACTGCGCGGAACATCAATGCGTTGAAAAGTTGTAGGCTAGATTGTGACTTGTGACTTGCTAGAGTGTGACCGAAAACTTTTGCGTTTTGTCTCAACGAATGGCTCTTTTTTTCTGCCGTGGCCAAAAGAGACTTGAATTTTTGACTTGAATTTAATCCAACATTCAAATCATGTGAGAAAAAAAGTTTGAAGATAAGATAAAATTTGAATACAAATGCTGATTTATCAGTAATTTGTATATCAAGTTTTGGGATTGTGGTCATATTAGCGTAGAAGTGTGCTTTATTCCTAAGCGGCGTTTCACCTATTTACAAAATTCGGCCAAATGTTTTACGTTTTCATAGAATTTTGCGCGGAACGGTATGTGTTTCTCAGATGTGTTTCTTACTTATTTGAACAAACGAAACATACAAACGAAACATTCGCATTCCCGAAAGTGGCCTGTGCACGGGTCATATAGTCTGTTTCCAAGGAACGGTTTTCCCCTTTCGGGAAATCTGGAAAAATGACACGTATTGAAGGAAAAAGGATTTGAAACATTGAAGTGAACACAGATATACAAAGCGAAAGAGCATTGTAAAAGAGGAGTG
The DNA here is from genome assembly GCA_964057215.1 of Oscheius myriophilus. Taxonomy (NCBI): domain Eukaryota; kingdom Metazoa; phylum Nematoda; class Chromadorea; order Rhabditida; family Rhabditidae; genus Oscheius; species Oscheius myriophilus. The sequence continues at coordinate 24,022,793 of OZ059903.1, forward strand.
CGCAGACAATTAACTAAGATCGTTGCGGGACCAAAGGTACCTAGTCCTTTAAATTTTTAGAAAATCCCTGCCCATTCGTTGGAAATGGAGTATATTAAAATGTGACTTGGTTGAGCACTGGTAGAGTGTCTGACTAGTAAGAAAAAACTTTTTGATTCGAATCTTTGCGATGTTCTTCGTTTTGCTTTTGCATTAATGAAACCGAAAATGTGTTGAAGAACCTTTCCCGGTTCAGTTGACTGTAAATTTTTCTTTTGATGTCGTGTAAATATGAAAAACACATGAATCATTTTAAATAATATTTTTTAGTTAAAATTAGAATTACACGGTTAAACAATAAACATTGCAAAAAAAAAACTTTTCGCTTTCTTTAATTCAAAAGCAAATAAAAGTAACATCGCAAAAGTTCAAACCAAAAAGCTCTGGTTTAGTTTTCAGACACTCTACCAGTGCACCAATTCACATTTTAATATGACCCGCGTTTCGGCCACTTTGACAGTTGGGTGGGCCACAGAAAAATGGCGTTTTCTCGAAAGCTTCTTACAACTGAAGTATTGGGGCACACTTTTTGATTCACCTCGGTTTTTTTGGCCACACTGATTAAGCAAAAGGAAAAACAAAAAATATTAAATAAAAACACATTTTTGGGTGAATTTTGGGATGTGGTCTTCATTAAAAATACCATTTAACGTGGAGGAACTCGCCTTTCTCTGGTACGCTTAATTGAGATCTCCAAAATCACTGCTTATTGGAAAGGAAAATATCATGAGACAGAGCTGGTTAGAGACAAAGCGACAAAGCGACAGAGAGACAGAGACAAAAATCTCTCGTTTTTCAGTTCCCAAGGTAAGAGTTACCTCGACCCCGACTACAACAGAGACAAGCACCTCATTCCTCACGGCCTCTCCGTTATGACCACGGCTGTGGCTGATTTCGAGTTCACCACTCCCGCGAGCCCTATTCGTCATGCCGACGCTTCTAGGTGTCTCGGAGCTGACCTCCCGGTAAATTAATTTATTCTGTTTTAAATTACATTATGTTTAGATCACGGCCAATGCCGACTACGTGTCGAAGACTTTGTGTGACCAGCTGAGGTGGTTCATGAGTGATTTCAAAGTTCCGAATGGGTTGAAGGACATGGGATTCGGGTTCAGTGACATTGGTGAGAATTTTGATTATACAAAGAGTATACAATTGATTTATATTAAAATTTGTTTTTTTTACAAGTGTTTCAAAGAAGTGGGAAAGAATAGACTCGTAAAGCAGTTTGCTTACTGTGATCGGTTTTTTGATTTAAAATAAAACAAAATCTTTTTTCCTCACATTTTATTTATATAAATTGTTTCAAAATAATAAAAAAAAACGTACGTTATTGTTTGGTTACATTAGGGTATTTTTATTTCCTTTAGTTTTATGTTATATTAAAAAAAACGCTGCTTGTTTGAAAAATGTTGTTTTATAAATGGCTCCATTTATGCGCGATTCACCAAACTGATATTTTTATTCTAGCCTGAGGCAATAAAAAAAACTCTGATCGCCATATTCTTGAACTAAAAAATCAATTTAGGTCTCGAACAGAAAGTTTGGGTGATTTTTAACGAGTTTTCGAAACTCGACTATCAGAAATCCCTACTCTATCAGAAAATTAATCACAATATTTTCTTATTTCACCGTATAGAGATATAGAAAATTCGAAAAAATCGACACATATTTCAGAGTAAAAAATTTTATTTTAAATATAAAGTTTATAAAGTTTAATTATAAAGTTTTATAAAGAATTTTGAAATAATTTTGTGAATAATGAATCGTCATTTGAAGTCATTATGTCACTGTTTCAAAGTTTGTATCGAAAATGTTGTGAAACATTGAAACGATTTGAAATATTGAGAAAATTGTTGTATGTTTATATTTAAGTAAATAAACTGTTATAAAACTTACTCCCTCAGGATTTAAGCCGGAATTGCTTTCCTTACGCATTTTTTCCTTTTCCAAAAACATATATACAAATAAGGAAAAATTGATGCATTTATCTAAAAATCTGCTTGAAAAACACTTATGAAAATAACTTTGAAATTTAAATTGCAATTATTATCTTAATGTAGATGTTTCAATGACAAAATGAGGAATTGAAAAACAAATGAAAATGGTATTCCCATAAACCCCGATGAGAAAATATAGTGCGTTTCCAAAAAAGAGTCAAGGAAAAAGGGGTTTTCCTAAAGGACAGGTACATTTGGTCCCGCCGCGATTGCTTTATTGTCTGCGCACTCCTCTTTTACAGTGCTCTTTCGCTTGTCAAATTTCTTTTCACTTCAATGTTTCAAATTTATTGTGGTTAAATAAGGATTCACATCAAGGCCGTTGAAAAGTCATCGATTCTTTTTTGGAAATCGACTATATCTTTAAAAAAATTGTCACTGTTTCATAGTTTGCGTAATGGTGTCGATCAGTTTGTGAAACATAAATTTAGCAAGATGGTCCCCAAGATTAACAGAAAACCCAATTCGAACGGTTTTTTTAAGCACTATCTTATTTTCTAGATAATATGACGGAGGCTGCGCTGGTATAAAACTAAAAGTTTGAAAAGAAGAAAAAAAATAAATTGTATCTTGGTTTTCAAGATACAATAGTTTTTTTGCGTGATTTGGAAAAAATAATTTGTTGTAGCCTGGGGCAATAATGAGCCGTTAATTGACAAAAATTAGTTGTCTGACTCTAATTAGGTCTTCAAAAAAAGTTTGGGTGTTTTCAATCGGTTGATATAGAACAAATCGGGAAAATGTTTTCAAAACTCCCGTTTTGCTTTAATCATATTTTTTTATTATTATTCAGTATAGAAATAAAGAAATATTAGGAAAATTGCATTGCATTGAATTTTATTTATGAATAATGAATATCGTTCAAGTGTTCCAAAGAGGGAAAAATATCGATACAGAAAAATGAAATTACTCATATCAGAGAGAAATGTGGAAAATGTGGCATTCATAAAAAAAATTATTTTTTAACGCATTTTGTCTATGTTTTATATGTAACCCACTTGTGTTTGAGGTTATGAAATGTTGAAACCGACATCAGTGATAAAAATAAAAATAGAATATTAATTTTCCAACATTTGTTTATAAAAATTATGTCTTTTTTTCAGATAACCTGACGGCGGCTGCGCTGAACTCTGTGCCGAACATCAACGTCGCCCCTCGTGCTACAGACAGAGACATTATCTCCAACATCTACGAGAAGTCGCTCTCTGTGTATTAGACAGATAGGAAGTGTTTGTGTTAATAAATAGTAATTACATTAAAACGCCATGTCTGAGAGACCCGAAGTCATTGATATTGTCTAAAATAATCCGTTTTTGTTCGTTTTAGCTTATTTTTAGCTTTTTTTGTATGCGCCGCGGCGGTATGTTTCAGGCGCTGCGGGGTCAAACGCCGAATTTCTGGCGGGAGAAATAGGGCGCACGCGCTGTTCAATTTGGCACTTTTTTGATTGCTTTTTTTTGCATAAACTTAAATTTGAATAAAAAAGTTGCTTGTATTCCAACTTGACCACAATCGAAATATTGAGTGCACTTTGTACTTTGCCACTTTACATATTACTCAAATCATTCAATTCTGTTCATAATATAAAATTTCCGTTTGTGGTCTTTATTGTGAATATCATGTTCATTTTCCTAACTTATCCAGTTAGCATACCCAAATATGTGACATTTTTAATTAGGAAACTTTTAATTGTACCTTGTAGAAAAAATGGACTACTCATTTCATAACCTATTGAGAAAAAAATACTAAAGAAAACCGAAAAAGACAATTATAATCTAAAAACAGTGAAGTGAATAAAAGCAAAATAATAGCAAAATAGGATTGTAGAAGACAGATTTTTAAACAAATTTCTGCCTCACGAAATGCATATAGTCCTTTAAACATTTTGTCAAGTTTTTTTCTTTTCCATGGAAACGCGGGCCGCGAGATTTTTTTTGGATGGCCCAGCACGTCAAAATTTTGATAAATCGGTGCAATAATTTTTTAAAACTGTTTTAAACAAGTTCATAGTGTTATTAGTTGTGCAAAAACTGTAAAAATTTCAACGTTAACAAAATCTTCAATTTATAAAAAGCATTTTGTAGCAAATTCAATTTCCAAAAACATTAACTTTTAGACCTACCACAATTTCTCATTTTCTCTTAAAATAATATCCTTGAAAACCCAATTCAAAAAAAAAGGTTTCAAAACTGAATTTGCGACAAAAAATGCTTTTTTTTATTGAAATTTCGTTAACGTTGAAATCTTCACAGTAACATTTGGGTACCTACCGGGGTCAAAAATTAATCGGGGTCAAAAATTTTTTTGTCGACCTAAGAGCTTCAGCATACAGTTTTTAGGCCATAGGACAGTAGTATGCTCGCCTTTTACAGAGACGACGTCCTAATTTCTTCCCTGCGTAAACGAAAAATTTAGCTTTAAAACGAAAACCGACATTTCTCGGCTCACAGGTGTCCGTAGAAAAATTTTAGACCACATTTAGGTACACCTTTTTATGCTCTATCCAATCTAGGTATCGTTTAAAACTCCGGGGTACCATTACGGACTTCCTTCAAGAGATATTTTCGGTGTTCATATTGTTTTATGCTACATTTCAAAATGTCAAAGTAATGAGGAACTTCCAAAAAAAGGTTTTAATGCTAAATGACTAAAATAATTTACTAAATAACCTGCTTACTAAATGATCGGCAAGGTAACACATAAAAACAAAAACTAAATAAACAACAAATTTGTGACCTGTTAAATTTTTCTAGTTCATGAGGTCATCTACTCCTTCGATTCCCCCGTCGCCTGATACATGGCGACAGCAAAATCCTTCATCGAGACGGTCTTCCTTCCGTTGGTGAAGGCGCTGTGACCCATGGCATCGAATAGGCGAGTTATCATTGCCTCTGCCTCCTAAAGAAAATAGACTTTAGTCTGTCAGTCTTAAAACATACCTCCTTGATAATGCAGAGGGCGTCTTTGGTGAATCTCATCTTCTGGCCCATCATTTCTTCAGCGATGGAGCTGATGACCCGGGCGAAGGTGGCCTTGGGGATGGCCTTCTTTTGGTACGCCTCCGGGCGGTACCACTCCGGTGCCTTTGTGGGGCGGAGATTCCTGCTCGGGGAGTCTTGTGCAGGGATCTGAGAGAAGGCTTATAGTAAGAGAGAGACAGAGAGAGAGAGAGAGAGAGAGAGAGAGAGAGAGACAGAGAGAGAGACAGAGAGACAGAGAGACAGAGAGACAGAGAGACAGAGAGACAGAGACAGAGAGACAGAGAGACAGAGAGACAGAGAGACAGAGAGACGTACCTCCTGCTTGACCGGCACCATTGCAGCCGATTAGCAGAAATGAGGATTGTGGAATGGTTAGCGTCAATTAACTTGAGAATTCTGATTTGTCACGACGTGAAGATTCTCACATGTTAGGTTAAACAAAATTTATTCTGCGTTCAAAATTGGAATAAAACCGTAAAATCTCGGGCCTTATTCTTTCTGGTATCATTTTTTGTTGTTGAAAAAATCGATTGTGTTCGTCAAAGGATTATTCTGTCTCACCCCGTTCGAAGCATTTTCCTCCTTTTAACAATTCTCTTATGGTCTGTGTGTGTGTGTGTGTGTGTGTGTGTGTGTGTGTGTGTGTGTGTGTGTGTGTGTGTGTGTGTGTGTGTGTGTGTGTGTTTGTTGTCCCCATGTGAAAATGCGCTGGGTCCGTCACGTGTCTGCGCCTCCCCTTTTCCCATACACTTTCACTCATGCGGGTTCTAACTCCACGGAAATGCTAACGAGATGTGGTCATTTGCATCGTTCATTTCGGGGGCGCATCCCCGGCGAGCGGCCGCAGGCCGCGAGCAGCCAGAATATTCAGGACCGCCGTTAGGCGAGCCGGGATATTCTGGTTACCCGTCCGACATTTGATATACCCTTCCCAATTCGAAGATTTGTAGGATTTTTCATATGCAAACTTTTTATTCACTTTTTTCAAATACATTGGGACGGGGCATCGGCGAGTCTTACCTATCTCAACGTACTTGATCTATATGCCTTGTCTCGCTTAGTTTTACCCGTCCCAATGATATATGTGAGGGACGACGACTAGAAAACCCACAGGTTCCTTGCCATGTACCAGTTAAGAAAAAAAAGCTTAAACAATTGATACTCACACTCAGAATATCGAATCACAGTGGAGTGCTTTGAAAGGGTACAGAGAAAAATAGGGTGTTCGGAAAGAGATCATGGACCTATAATTCGTTTGCAACGAAGAATCGATGAGTTTTCAACGACTTTGATGTCTACCCTTATTTAACCACTGCCAGTTTGACACATTGAAGTGAAAAAAATTTAACAAACGAAAGAGCACTGTAAAAGAGGAGTGCGCAGACAATAAAGCAATCGCGGTGAGACCAAATGTACCTTTCCTTTAGGAAAATCCCCTTTTCCTTGACTCTTTTTTGGAAACACACTATAACAAACTACCTTTTCTGATGTGCTTTGAAGCTTCAGAAAAAGTCTTTTCTGCCATAGTGAAATCGCTCGTGAATACCAGTTTTGATTTGTCTTATGAGTGTTTTATTATTGGAAAATGTATAAATGTACTGTGTAGTCATTTCTTTTGTTTTATTTAGCTGTGCTATACTCGTCGCCAACTCTAACTTCGGCCAATTTGGCTGCGTACACTGCATGAGTATCCTATATTGCACGCTTTACCCTAGGTGCAACATCAAAACATTGGCACGTTGTTGCGAAGTAGTTTTGGCGCGAACTATACATTTTTTCGGACGGGTGTTTCGAATTGGGACGGGTAGATCCAATGGGACGGGTATTTTCACTTTTGGAACGGATAAGACAGAATAGAGCCCAATTATGAGTTTTGTATAAAAGTACAACTACAACTGCTAAACTTTGGTTTCCGAACAAACTTTCCATCATTCGCCTGACAATTTTTGTTCCTGGTCTCTTATCTCGTTAGGAATAAAGCACACTTCTACGCTAATATGACCACAATCCAAAACTTGATATGCAAATAACTGATAAATCAGCATTTGTATTCAAATTTTATCTTATCAGAGTTCCCTTGTGGCATTGAAAAAATGAATTTGGCCCAACTTTGTAAATTACACTCTTACGACTTCTAGATGCCATTTTGAGTGTTCCACAGTATATGCGGGCCTTTGCCTTCTGGTTCGGCGGCCTTCGGCCGCACCACCTCAATGGCTCTCGCGGCCGGCCAGAGCAAAGAATGAGTTAATTAGCTTTCGACTCATTAGCAATGCTTCAACAAAGCAGATTGGGGTGTTCTAATTGAATAAGTTAAGGAAATAAACAGTGATATTCACAATTTAGACCACAAACGGAAAATTTATTCTAAGAACTGATTGAATCGAATGATTTGAGTAATATGTAAAGTTGTAAGGTACAAAGTACAATCAATATTTGGATTGTGGTCAATTTTTTACAAGCATCTTTTTTATTCAAATTTAAGCTTACGTGAGAAAAGGAAACAAAAAAAACTGTCGATGTGATAGCGCTTGTACAAAACTTTTTTTTAGGACGACTGTTCAGCAACATATAAAAGTTTTGCAGAGAGACATGCTGGCGGTCTTCGGCTGCGTTGGGCCGCTTCGCGGCCTAACGTCGGCACGCATACGCTCGGGTCTGATTGGTATGAGATACAAAGCAATTAAATTGCGACCCAAGCTCTGTTGAGTTAAAATTTCACTTAAAAGTAAAAAAAAAATCGCAAAAAATGCCAAAAACTGAATAAAAATGTTTTTTTTGGCTTCTTTTGGTTGAACATTTTATGCCAAATTATTATAATTTTGAACATTTTAGGAAGAGAGATGTTTCTAGATCATTTTTCAATGCTGATTCCCAAAATAAAATTTAAAATGGTCAATTAACAATGAAAAGAGAAATCCGAAATATTTGGGCTTTTATACCCGCTTTTAGCAAATGTTTTTTAAAAATAAGCCTTGAAAGATTATTTAAAACATCTGTTTTCTTAAAATCTTCAAAAATTATATTATTTTCCAATTTTATAAAAATTTAAACATGAAACAACAATAAATTGCGATAATTTATACCAATAAATCAAAAAAAAAAAACAAGGTAACGTTTTTCAGGTATGAAATATAAACATGAAAATAAATTGCAAGGCATTGCAGTTGCTATAATTCTCTGAACTCATTCTTTATTCGTAACATTTCTCCGATATTCGATTAAATTTTAAAAACGACGAAAATCAATCCAATCGTAATTGTGTGTCTATTACTGCTCGATGTTTTTTCATCCGCAGCCAGCCCAGATTCTCCCGCCGCCACCCTTTCTCCCCATTTCGTACTCAACTTCTCTCCCATTGCAACCGGTTTGCAGCAAAGTTTGACACTGTCTTGACCTGTTTTAGAAGCCTCTTCTGGCAACTCTTTACAACCTTCTTTGATATCCTGAAACCGTATTGATTGGCTAATGGAATGAAATTTACGTTGCATTGCTCTCCGTCTTCACATTCGTACTCCCACTCAGTAGCAGACGCTTTTAAGCTTCGCTTTGCAGAACAGAATGGGTGGTCTTTCGGATGACAATTGGCCATTTCGACAGATGAAGTCACTTTTCCATTGGAAAAAGTGCTGGTGGGACATTTGGTCTTTGGAGGAGAGTATTCGGAACATTTTGTACTTGTGATACCGTAGTTACAGAAATCTCCACTGCAACAGAGGACGGAAGGGGACTCATTGTAACAGTCTTTTATTGGTGATGTCTGAAATTGTTTTAGTGAGAGAGAGAGACGCAGACGCAGAGACAGAGACGCAGAGACGCGGAGACGCGGAGAGAGAGACGCAGAGATACAGAAACGCAGAGACGCAGAGACGCAGAGACGCAGAGACGCAAAGACGCAGAGACGCAGAGACGCAGAGACGCAGAGACGCGGAGACGCAGAGACGCGGAGAGAGAGACGCAGAGACACAGAGACGCAGAGACGCAGAGACGCAGAGATACAGACACGCAGAGACGCAGAGACGCAGAGACGCAGGACGCGGAGAGAGAAAGACACAGAGACACATAGACATAGAGACGCAGAGATACAGAGACGCAGAGACGCAGAGACGCAGAGACGCGGAGAGAGAGAGAGACACAGAGACACATAGACATAGAGACGCAGAGATACAGAGACGCAGAGACGCAGAGACGCAGAGATGCAGAGATACAGACACGCAGAGACGCAGAGACGCAGAGAAGCAGAACGCGGAGAGAGAAAGACACAGAGACACATAGACATAGAGACGCAGAGATACAGAGACGCAGAGACGCAGAGACGCAGAGACGCGGAGAGAGAGACACAGAGACACATAGACATAGAGACGCAGAGATACAGAGACGCAGAGACGCAGAGACGCAGAGACGCAGAGACGCAGAGACGCAGAGACGCAGAGACGCAGAGACGCAGAGACGCAGAGATACAGACACGCAGAGACGCAGAGATACAGAGACGCAGAGACGCAGAGACGCGGAGAGAGAGAGACACAGAGACACATAGACATAGAGACGCAGAGATACAGAGACGCAGAGACGCAGAGACGCAGAGACGCAGAGATACAGACACGCAGAGACGCAGAGACGCAGAGACGCGGAGAGAGAGAGACAGAGGCAACTGACCTGGGTACAAATGACTTGGGTTTCCCCGCGGACTCTAAGCAGTTCATTCCCACTCTTCACTCCACAGTAAGCGGTTTCAGACATTTTGTATCCTTCCTCTCCGTCAACGACACACATAGGATTATCAGCCAATAAGTTTCCAATCATGGAGGAAAATAAGACAAGACGAAATATTGTTGAGGAGACCACCATTCCAAACAGGTGGAGGGGTAGAAATGAGGTAAGAATATGAGAGGGAGGCAAAGAAAATGAGGTTGGTTGATTTTAGAATATCACGGGAGATGAAAGAAAAATCAGAGTTCTCTGAAACCTAACTAACTAAAAAATTCGGCGAAACATGACACTGACTTATTATGCACCTTTATTATTATTACAATTGTGAGATTCGAATTGAAAGGCGTTTGGGTACAAAATTCCACTTGAAATAACTATTTCTTTTTTCCGTAAAGTCCCGCTCCTGGAATTCCAACGGTTCCGAGACCAGCTCCTGGGATGCCCATTCCTCCCATGCCCAATCCAGGCATACCCATTCCAATTCCAGCGCCAGGGGGAATACCATTGGAGATGCAGCGTCCAAACTGACACATCATTCCCATGGGACAGGAGATTCCGTTGTGACAGGCTGAAAAAAGATTTCGTTAAATTGTGAATTTGAGAGTTTGACATTTATCGATTTTCGTTTTTCAAAATAAGCGTTTTAGGTGTTAAGAGTGTAATTTTCAGTAACCGTTAGGTTAGGTTCGCAGCCTTAAGTCAAATAACTGTCCACTGAAAGCCTTAACGGCTTGACGTATTAAGGTAGTCAGTTTCGTTTTAACCTTAAGCTTACAAACGTTGGGAGTGTATCTTAGGATTCAGTTTTAGTTACCTTAACGTTCAATACCTTAAGCCATATAGACAAGCGATACCTTAAGGTTACGGAATATCTTAACGCCCTAACGAATAATGAATGGTATGCAGTTACCCTTTTCTATAGGAGGTTGTACGCTAAGGGCCACCTTAATTCAGTTACCTTAATATTTTACCGGCCATCATACAGTGCGGGAAATAAGTATAGTTCCACACGAAATTTCGATTTTTCTCAAAAATGGACAAATTGCACGACCTCCCACTAACGTAGTATGTTTATCATAGGTAAAGACCCATCGACGCCGAGTGGCACATTATCTCATTTGAATATGCTAATGTTATGCTGATTATTGTGAAAAAGGCAAAAATGCAGTGGGAAAAAAGTATAATTCCACCTTGGAAAAACACGAAATTTGCATACTCAGCGAAATAATTAACATTGGAACTGGTTGCTGGTGTAACTGCATTGACCATCGACCATGCCTCGTGGCTGTCATCTCACTGAAGCTGAACAGGCGAAGATCCTCGCTTACAACGACTCCGGCTTGAGTAATCGTCAGATTTCTGTTCGCATTGGGCGCTCTCACACCGTCATCAACCGTTTTTTGGCGAACCCGAACACCTACGGTCCCCAGCATCGTTCAGGACGCCCGAGGAAGCTGTCAATCAGGGACGACAGAGCCATTCAACGCCACGCTTCAAACAAGGTGATTTCTCTGTCCAAAATCCGTGCCTCCCTCGGCCTCAACGTGTGCAGCAAGACGATTGGCAACTCACTGCGACGCGGTGGAAACGTCGTGTTGAGGAAGCTCAAGAAGGCTCCGATGCTCACTCAGCGTCACAAGTCCGCTCGAGTCGCCTTCACAAGAGTACACATCAACCAGCAGACGGATTTCACAGGGGTACGTTCTAAACGAGGTTTTTCAAACTTCTTTGACTTAACAGGTCATCTGGAGCGACGAGAAAAAATGGAATCTGGACGGGCCAGACGGGAACAGGGACTACTGGCGTGATTTGAGAAAGGAGCCGCTTGTGTTTTCCAAGAGAGGATTCGGAGGCGGGAGCGTGATGATGTGGGCTGCCTTCTGTGCGGATGGGACTGTCGGCATGGAGTTTGTCACTTCTCGGATGAACTCGTCTGACTACCAGGATGTCCTTCAGAAGCATCTGGTGCCGTTCATGGCTGCATCTCCGCGCCAGCTTGTGTTCCAGCACGACAATGCTCCAATTCACGCCAGCCGTTTTACTTCCCAGTGGCTCTCTTCGAAGAATGTGACCGTTATGCAGTGGCCCTCCTGCTCCCCTGACTTGAATCCCATTGAAAATCTTTGGGGTCTTTTGGTTCGGAAGGTCTACGAAGGTGGAAAGCAATTCGCCAACGTAAACGACCTCAAACGTTCTATCGAACACGCCTGGAATAACCTGCAGCCGTCTCTTCTCCGGAAGTTGTCGGGGTCTCTTCCGAACCGTCTCTCCGAGTGCCTCCTTCAGCGTGGAGGATACACTGATTACTGATTTGTTGTTTTCTTTAGTAAATACCTTGTTTGGATACTGTTTTTCGTGTTTTTCCAAGGTGGAATTATACTTTTTTCCCACTGCATTTTTGCCTTTTTCACAATAATCAGCATAACATTAGCATATTCAAATGAGATAATGTGCCACTCGGCGTCGATGGGTCTTTACCTATGATAAACATACTACGTTAGTGGGAGGTCGTGCAATTTGTCCATTTTTGAGAAAAATCGAAATTTCATGTGGAACTATACTTTTTTCCCGCACTGTATGTCACATATAAATGTCCCATACCTTAAAGTTAATGACTCCAAAACACCACTGTTACAGTAACGCAGTACAATATAATGATTTAATTGTAGCACAAGTAGACCTAAATCACCTTGGGCCCTTTATATTTACAAAAAACCTTAAGTCGTAAGGTTTGTGGAAACCTGCGTTATCCGTAAGTTGCGCTAATGTGTCGTAAGTTAACCTTAATTACCCAAAAATCTTTTTTAGAAACTCCTTACACATTATTCAGTATTCAAGTAAAACTTTGTCTCCAAATTTTCGTTTGAACTTCGCGCCACTCTGGCCTCTTTTCTTTTCCAACACTCTCTATAGTCGTCGTCAATGCTACTTCGCCCAACTTCGCTCTTAGCTCTTTGCAAATGACACCAGACGCGAATTTGCGTACGAAATTCCTGTGTTTAAGGATACGTACGCAATACTGCGTCAGGGTTACATTTGCGAATCGGCTAGGAAATAAAATTGGCGAAGACTTGCATGATAAAAACAATACTTTTCATGGGGAAATTTTGTTAATTCAGGATTAATCTGAAAAAATTTAACATAAGTGGGTTTTTGTTTACAACAAAAAGTTAAAATTTACCAAAAGTCGACGACATGGCGTTTTGAACACAGACTCCTGCGATGCAATACTGTCCAACTGGGCAAACAGCTCCCATAGCACAAGCTGAAATTGAAAACTCGTGAAAATTTGGCTGCTACTGTTCACTGAGTATCATTAAACTTTAACACTTACTGGTCTGTGGTGGTAGTAACTGACTTCCGCTGAATGCAACATTGCTCCTACTACAGTAACCGTTGACGCAGATCTGTCCGTTTAGGCACTGCTGCATTAAACTGCATGGTTGCATTCCTAGGATAGAATACGGTAACTGTGACTTATTCTGTGTGGGACCATACCTCCCATCGCGGATTGAGACACTCCGAGTTGCGTCATTCCGGCGCCGAGACCAAGGGAACCGTAGTTTCCTGGCATGCCCCCGTAAGTTGAAGCTAGGCCGGGGACAGCTGAAAAGAGATTTCAGGTTGTCACATATATATAGTGCGTTTCCAAAAAAGAGTCAAGGAAAAAGGGGTTTTCCTAAAGAACTATACATTTGGTCTCGCCGCGATTTCTTTATTGTCTGCGCACTCCTTTTTTACAGTGCTCTTTTGCTTGTTAAGTTTCTTTTCACTTCAATGTTTTAAACTGGCAGTGGTTAAATAAGGGTAGACATCAAAGTCGTTGAAAAGTCGTCGATTCTTTGTTGGAAATGGACTATATATCCGCTTTTTAATGTTTAAAGGACTGAGTACAAATGGTTCTACTCTCTTTTTATAGTTCTATCTCCTCTATAGTGTGTTTCCAAAAAAAGGCACATGATTTCGGCCGAAACCTTAAAGGATGACACATTGGGCCGCCGCGGAAATTTATTTGTCTGCACACTCCTCTGTCACAGTGCTATTTCCTTCATTTTATGGTTATTCACTTCAATGTTTCAAATCGTTAAATATGGATGGAAATAAAAATTGAAAAAATTAGGTAAATTCAGTTTTTGTCAAAAATTCAAAAATTGTCAAAAAAATTTCAAAATTCTAACGGTGATTTTTATTGAGATTTACGTTTTTAGCCAGTAAAAGTATTCTGAAAATTCAGCTTTCTCTAAATAAAATAATTCTGCCTCACTGAATAAATTTAATATTTTTTTTAAAAGTCCTTTGGTTTATTTCTAACTTCGGCCAAATGTTTCATTTTGGAAATTGATACACTTTTTATCTGCCAGTGAAAGTGTTTCGTCCGTCCAGATTTCTCGCTTTTTTTGACGTCTGATTTATATTTTTTTATTCGAAAGTTGAATTTCGACGATTGATTTTTAAAATTTCCAAAGAGCATTTTTTTAAAGTTTTTGGACAAACATTAACTTTAACGTCCAAAGTTTTAAAACTGTGCCGTTTTTCGGAAACACACTATACATTAATTAGCAAATTGTTTTTGCACTTTTAATTTTAGAATGCAGAATGTTTTAAAACCCTTGTTATATTAAACTTTCAACAAAAAACAATTTTTTTAACGTCAAATTTTCAGTAAAACTCGTATATTTATGTAACAAAATTATGACTTACAGATCTGATTAATAAACTAATTTGAAACTAAAAGAATACCTCCGAAAATTCGAAAAATTGGGTAATTCAGTTCAAAAAGCTAAAAACTTGAAAGTTTTTCAACCAAACAGGTTCAACTTTTGGTGTAGTTGTTTTTCCCTCAATTCACGTCATAACTCTGCCGGTTCCCGTATTCAATGATTACGCCAAAATCCGGTTTCGGCCGGGATTTCGCACCGGGATGCAAGCAATTCAAGGGCACGGATGCGTCACAATTATACTTTTTTAATATCGTTAACTGGTTTTTAGACGCTTAATAAATATATAAAAAACACTAAAAAATGGTAAACACTTACGTCTATTCAATCCACTCATTCCGTAGAGAGATGCAGCTGATGTCAATGCGCCGAGGCCTCCCATACCCATTCCTCTGAAAAATGTAATTTTTACAAACCTCAAAAAAATTAATAGAAAAAATTACTGTTTCAATTTTTCAAAGTTGCAAAAAATCAAGATTTTTAATCGCAACAAACAAATATAGTCTGTTTCCAATGAAAGGTTGCCGACTTTTCACTGACCTTTGATTTCTACTCATATTTAACCACTAACGATTTGAAGCATTCAAGTGAAAATAAATTAATCCATGGAAAGAGCACTGTAAAAGATGAGTGCGCAGACAATAAAACGATTCGCGGCGGGATACAATGACCGCAGTCCTTTAAGAATTAGCCGAATCATGTGCCGTTTTTCGGAACCAAACCATAATAGAAAAATATTGCAGAAAATGATAATTTTTTAATAGAGTTACATTAAATTTACCTTTGTTTGATACTATTACGAACACAACTTTACTCAAAATATACATAAAACATTTTCGACATTACGGCCAGTACGCAGGCAAAAAACAGTTTGTGCAATAGAATGCAAAAACTGTTTTTTTTTGCTGATAAAAGTTCGGTAACCAAGAATTCGTTGCCGGACCAGTATTTGATTGCACTGATCGGTTAAATACATAATATGGGACAAAACTTTTCATTTTGCTTCGATTTGGGTCAAACGTTTTCTAGGAGACATCCCCATAAACATACAAACGATTATGAAAACCGATTATCGATTTTTGGGGTTGCAATATATGTAAATTTTGAGTAAAGTTGTGTTCGTAATAGTATCAAACAAAGGTAAATTTAATGTAACACCATTAAACTGACCCTCGGTGGACTGTAACTACCTTCAGACTTTAGAAAAATGTAAATAAAAATATTGTAAAATATATAAAAACGAAGTCCCATCTTTTGATATATAGTTAAGCTTTTTTCTGATTCACACTCATTTTTTTATTCGATATTGTCAGACTGAGAATGTTACACAGCCCCTTAACCCCTTTTTGGCGCCCTGAAATGACGCAGCTGTCCGGATTTCGCCTGAAACAGCGAGATGCGCGCTCCCTAAAAATTCGAAAAATAGCCAAAAATCACTGTTTTAAATGGAAAACGGCTAAAACTAGTTCGGTAAAGCATTCACATTTATAATGTTTCTAATAAAATGACATTAACAGGGAGGAGTAGTTTCCCGCAGAAAAATATGTTTTTTGGTTAAGTTTAGAAATTTTTGACTCGACATGACTTTTTTGGCCCATTTGCTTGAGAAAAGTCAGTTATCAAGTTTTAAACACAAACACATACAAACTCGATGGATATCTTTGGAAATCAACTGTAATCTTTTAAAATTTAAATTTTGGTATTGACTGATTCCAAAAACGGCACCGGAAATTTTAAAGGTTGGGGTGGCCTGGTCCCGCCGCGGGAGCTAATTTCCAGCCTTGGCATTTAGCCAGGGTGCTGCCTATTGGCAGCCGCTTTATTTACGCAAAGTGCCGGGATCTGCGGCGGATACTTACATTCGTTTGTTTCCTACTGTGTTCCAAACTTTTCTGTCGTTATGGGACCAATCCGTTGGAAACAAAAAATACTTACCTTCCTGGAACCGCATTTCCAGTACTAATACAGTTCCCATTCCAACAGTACTGTCCAAAAGGACATGATATATACCGGCACATGTCACTGTCTCCATATCCACTCAAAGCGTTGTAAAGGGTGCTTCCAAGGAATTGAGCTTCACCGGCGCTGAAAAAATTTGTCTTGGTTGAATTTGAAAAATGTCTACCTGAAGATAGAAACCAGCAGAACCGAGAGTAACATGTTGGAACACGGCGTGATCGGGACTGTTCGAACGGCTGGGCGAGAGGGAAATCGCGTAATTTGGCAGTTGCGCAACTGGAAACAACCGGACAGCCGGCTGGCAGGCGCCCGTGAAAATACGACCGGCTGTGGTAGTCGGGTGGAAGAGATAGCTGCATGATGACTGTATAGAGAGGGGTATTTATAATGGAGGTCTCTGTCTCTCTGTCTCTCTGTCTCTTTGTCTCTCTGTCTCTTTGTCTCTCTCTGGTTCTCTGTCTCTTTCTCTCTCTCTCTCTCTCTCTCTCTCTCTCTTGGTTCCTTTCGCGGCCAACCTTGACCATCAATCTTTTCATCGATTTCCCCCCGTCCCTGTTCCGTTGTTGCCGTTTGAACACACAAGAGGCGCTTTCAGATCCCCATTCACAATTTTCTCTCCTAAAAGGCCAAAAATGTGGTTTCAGGTCATATATACCTCAAAATTCAATTTAACATTTCATTAAGAAGAACTTTGTCATTAATCCTTAAAAATCGTTAAGGTAAGAACCTAGGAATGAAGAAATACATAATTTCTTTTTAGCTACTTTTATATTTGGCGAGATTTTGCGGACCGACATGGCCATAAAATTGAAATAAAGGTCAATTTCCCTACCTATTCAAGAGTTTTTAATAAGATGTCTGTCCTAAAACGGTATTTTTGAATTTTTACTTGTTTCTTAGCTTTTTGTATGATTTATGTATGTAATTTCAAAAATCATCTAAATATTGAATTTTATTTCAGATTTGTTTCTGAAAAAGTCAATTGTTGGAAAATATCATTCTGCAATGCGAGAATATTTCCTACTCAACGAAGACGTTTAGCCAAAATGACAAAAATTGTTTTTCTTGATTGTGAAAATTTGTTCTAACGGTCAAGTCTACCACCAAGTGGGCAATGAAAATAATGAAACCCTATTGCCAAGTGAAATAAATGTTTTTGTGTGTTTTTTGTTTTTTTTTTTTTTTGAAATTTGGGTGATTTGTACTTATGACTTCACTTAGCGTTTCCCCTTTAATGGTCAGAATTTCTGCAGAAAAGGGATTTATCGACAAAAAGTGCTTTTAGTTATGGCTGTCATCGGAATTTAGCCAAAACAGCCTTAAAGGGACAGTAAGAGGGCTTTTCATTTAACCTCTGTCCCTTTAATGCAGCATTCGTGCGATACGCAGGCGAAAAAGGCGTACAAAAAGCGTATAAAAAGCCAAGTTTCATTTGGCGATGCCTATAATCTGCGTGTTCAGTACCTCTTTGCCGATTTGATACGGGGGGGGGGGGGGGTGTGGGCCACATTCAGAAAAATTTTAACTTTTAGCTACTACAGCGGAAACCCGGACTAGTGATGAAAAAGAAGCTATTTCTTATTAAAGAAAATGAAAAACATTGAGATACAGCTGAAAAACATAATTCTTTGTAATAGTTTTCAATTAACATTTAGTAATTCAGTTTAACAAAGGGAACAAAACGATTTCTTTATTAAAAATCGATATCTGTTCAATTTATGGTGAACTTGATGTTTCCTTGTCCTTCCGTAATGTAGAATGTGTTCAATTCTCCACCAACAGTCAGAGGTAGCTCATTATTCTTGTTACTCAGAGAAACTGCATTTGCATGAGACGCTTTAGGTCTACCAGGAATGTACGAAAAGTTGCCGTAACCGGGATACTAAACATTATAATTACTGAGGGAGATATTGTAAACTGACTTTCAATAATTTTTGAAAAAATTTTATTAAGACACCATTTCTGAGAAAGTCGAGCCACTGTTTTAGAAATTAGGTCAAAATCTTAGAATCGGCTCAGATTTGATATAAAATCGTCCTAGAGTAAATAAGTCAAATTGAAAGTTTTAGCTCCATATCGATTTTTCAACCTTGGGTTACGGCAGGTATTTTGTAAAAGTGGTTAAAATCAAAAAAACCTAAAAAATTTCAGATGAATGTATAATTCAATGGTTTAACTCACATTTTGTGTGTCTTTTAAGTCAAAGGTCGAAAAATGCGAAAACCGCATTTTTAAACGTCAAATCTCACTTTTTTGAGGTTTTCTGAGCCCTGTGACAATTTACACAAACTTTTCATTATTTAAAAGTTATATTTGGCGTATAGTCTGTTTCCAACAAAGAATCGACAAATTTTCAATGACCTTGATGTCTTCTCATATTTAACCACTGTAAATGAAGTGAAAAGAAATTTAACACTGTGAAAGAGGATTGCGCAGACAACAAAGGAATCGCGGCGGGACCAAATGTACCTAGTCCTTTAGGAAAATCCCTTTTTTCTGGACTCTTTTTTTTTGGAAACGCACTATATTCACGCCTAATGGAAAAACACCTTTTCCATCAATTTTGACAAATTTACAAAATTACAAACAAAATTACAGTATCCTACCGTAATCCAGGTCAAAAATCGAAATTGAGTTGAAAAAAACTTCGAAACTTTCCAAATGGCTTATTTATGCCCTAGGAAGCTTTTATCCCAAATCTGAGCAGATTCTGAGAGTATGACCTAATTTCTAAGACCTTAAGGGGGTCGCCCGATTCCTCCAGAGACTGAGACGCCTTATTGGCCTTTTTGGCGTTTAAAAAAACCCCTGAACATATACGCTATTTACAATGCAATGTGGGCGGATTTAGACGCTCAGAGAAACGCATGGGAAGTTGAGAGACGCCGGTGTGGCGCGCTAATCAAACGATAAATTCGCCATCTGATTCTAAAAATGAGGTATTTTACTATGAAAATGGTACCCACCGAGTTAGTGACTTTTCTAAGGGTGTAATCAGTGCCTCCCTTGTCTCCGATCATTGTGGTGACAGCTCCTTCCCACTTGGTTCCATAAAGTTCAACCCATCCATCTGGTTTTCCGTTTGTTGGCATTACGTACTCCAAAATGTGGTCACCCGCTCCAGCAATATCTAAACTCAAAAACGTTGTAGGTATCATATAGGTTACCTACTCGCTTGGTCAGTTACGAAGATAGCGGCTTTAAGGTTAAGATCTTCTACTGCGTAGATTGTGAATTTGTTCGAACGCGAATAGTCTCCATGGCCGTAGAAAATGTGCAGAAACCTAGAAATAAATAGTCTTTTTCAAGGAAAGGTCTGCGCCTTTTCAGCGTTTGAATTAAGTTTTGAAACATTGAAGTGAATAGAAATCAAATGACGAAATAGCAGAGCAAAGTAAGAGTGCGCAGACAATTTAACATTCGCGGCGGGACCAACTGTACCTAGTCCTTTAAGAAAATCCCGTTTTAATTGTCTCATTTTCGGAAAAACACTATTTAGTATTTGGACAAAAGTTTAAAAAAAGTTAAGACACCGCCTTTGGTAACCTCGAGCAGAAAAAAACCAGATTGTCGTTGAATTGACCCAAACTTGGGCAATACCCTTCCTAGAACAAATATGGCCATTTGTAACTTTAATGTTAAAACATTTTTTGAGCCGGGTAACTGTAGAGTACTGTAAAATTTCTAAATTAGACGGTATCCTTAAAAATATTTGTGTTTTGAACACCTCTGCTATTTTTGTAAACTTTTTTAAAAATATTTTTTTATACGCCAGTTTAACATTTTTGTTGTTTTTCGGTTTCAACGTTGATGTACACAGAAGTTCCGCCTTTAAGATGTCAAATTTGATCTACTTACAACATAAATGTCAAAAGTAAAACTATTTTCAATGATACACTTGTTTTGAAAATTCTAGTATAAACCAGGATCAAAAAATTGACCCAAATGTTTTTTTTTCACAAATTTGCTGAGATTAACTAAAAAGCTGCGAAATTGCAAAAATGTGTCCTTATAAGGTTGTAAACCAATTTAAAGTCAATTCTATATCCTATGGCAGTGAATTGAAAACGATCGTTCGAATTTCAAACTTTTTAAAACTCATTTTACCTAAGAAACCTTCTCTATCTTAGAGACCTAAGTTGGCATCATAGGGGCCTTAGTTGATATCGTAAATTGTCGTAAAAAATATCCGAAGTCAGTGAATTCTCGAAAACCATTGGTTGAATTTCAAACTTTTTCAAATTGGGCTACCTTAGGAACCTTAGTGTCCTTAGGGACCTTAGTTGGCACCTAAGGGCCCAAGTTTTCGGGAGCCCCAAAAGAAAAACTTACGTTCCCGCTGTGTTCGCACCATCATAGACAAAAATATTGTTCATGAAGGCATAGTATTCGGCATCGGCAATCGCAGTATCATTTGGGTTTCGATCAGCAACCGCTACATCGAGAAAAACCTGAAACATTTGGAACTTACGAATTTTTTGTTGGGGGCGTTTTTATGTTAGCCGCTGTACATAATTTTCATTAATATTTTTTTGTATCATGCGAAAAAGCTCTTTTTTCATCATCTATAGTCGTCGCCAAAGCTACTTTGCCCAATTTCGCTCTTAGCTCTGTGCAAATGACACCAGACGCGAATTCGCGTACGAAAACCCCGTGTTGGATACGTACGCATTACTGCGTCAGGGTTACATTTGCACATCGGCCAAGAAGTAAAATTGGCGGCCCATTTTCAGCAGTTGTGAGTTGACTAACAATGTTGGCAGTTGGGTTAACTGAAATTATCGATTTTTAGGATCATGTGAGTGTTTCAGGTTATCGAAAATATAGAGTCCCCACAAGCAAAGCAGTATAATTTAGGAGTGTCATTATGTTTTAGGAGTGTAGTTCACAGCTAAAATTAGAATTTTAATTTTTGATATAGTGCCGCCAATCCTATTTCGGCGACTTCAGGAAATGCGTGAGATTGTTCTGATGTTGAAATTCAAATTTCATATTACTACATCATAATATTCGGCTACAAAAGAGGCGTGGCAGCTTTTTGGCCGAAGTAGGATTGGCGAGGAGTATATATGGGTTTGATTTTATTAGACAACGGCTCTGTAAAAATTCAACAGACTTGGGTTTCGGTTAGGTGTCATTTTTATAAAATTTGTAAATACGAACAAAAGTGCGGTAATTATAAAAGTCAATCGATTTCATAAATCAATAAATCAAGCATGGATTTCAATCGAGAGAATACTCGAAAAATTTGAAAATTCAGAGAGTGATAGTTTTAAAATGCAGTTTTGGCTTTAAGCGTCGGTGGCAAAAAAAAAACCAATGTTTTGCGTATGTTTTACAATGTCAAAGTCCGAAAGACTGGATGACTTTAATTTTCCGTCGTTTTGGATTAGAAAAAAATTCTTTTCCGTTGTCGAAACGTTTTTCGTTCCATTGCCGGAATAAATTTGATTTTGAAAACAATGTTGAAAGTTTTAGATAGATATCGATTTTTGACTTCAGTTGGGTGGTTTCGATTTTCGAAAAAGTTTTTTTTCATAGATATAACGAAAAAAAGCTTAAAATTGCAACAGAATTGAAGTGGACCTTTGACATAAAAGCATTACAAAAAAGCCATTTTTACAAAAACGAAACTTTAAAAAAAATTGATGCCTAAAAATGATCACAACACGATGAAATTCGCATTGAAGCTGAAAAGTCGATTTGCATAAGGAAAAAGTCTTTTTGAAAATCGAAAATTTTTAGTTCTGAATTTGTTTCAAACATGTACATATTAATTGAATTCCCTTTTTTATGCACGGGGTTTAAGCAAAAAAAAAAATTAATTGTATTTTTTTAACTTAAAAATTGCTTCAACTTACACTTAGACAAAGTGACGGTCATTTGGTACAACATGTGAGAGTTGCTATCACCAACTACCCAAGAATCAAAATCAGCAGGAAAGTTGAGCGTAACATTCATAACATTGCAATCAGCTGAGCATAAGATGAACTTATTGTCGCTGAAATTTTATGATTTTCCTTGCAAAAATTACAAAAATACTCGGTCCAGTCGTTGAATGTGTTGTTGAAAATTATGTGGTCATAAGTTGCCACTTGAGAAGCCGTTGCTTTAACAGTAGCGTAATAGCCTGAGGGCACGACGAACTGAAAACAAATGGTATAGTCTATTTCCAACGAAAGGCTCGTGATTTAAGCGACCTATACGTTTTATTGTATTTAACCATTGACGATTTTAAATAATGTAGTGAGAATAAACAAATCAAGCGAAATAGCGTTGTAAAAGACGAGTGCGCAGACAAAAAATGAGTCGCGGCCGGATCAAAGGTACCTTTAAGAAAATCCCGTTTTCATTGCTTTTTTTCGGAAACGCACTATATATTTAATAGTTTATAAACCTTTAGTTAACAAGAACTCACTGAAGTCATGCAAGTGTGGCCGGGAATCGCAGATGTTCGTGGAAGTGACCATCCCGCAGTTGTTAGAACAACTTTCTGTGATATACAAGCTAAAATTCTTTTTGTATATTTTTTTAAAGGAAAATTTACCATCTGCTGCAACTTGTGCAACGAGTAAAAGGAAAATCAACATTTGGCTGAAAATCAGACGAATCATGCGCTTTTATACGTCTAAACGCGTAAAACTTCCTATCTCGTAAATGTAAGCAAAGATAAGAGCTGGGGGCAAAAAATTAGTTTCTTTTGTAAAAAAGTATACAAATGTAACGCTAATAGATTGAAAAACATTATGAAAGTAGAAAACCCAGTTTTATAAAAAAAAGTATTTAGTTTGTATATTTTTGACGATGAAATTTTTCTTATCTTCCTTGACAGGGGAACAAGATATTTACGAAATTTCATGTGATGATATTACACTGTAGCCGGTATGACTACAAATCGGTAAAACTTTATGACGCCTTAATTCTTTCTGTTGGGGACAAAGAAGAACAAACTATAAAAACAATTTTAAAACTGATTCCACTCACACACTCACACACTCACACACTCACACACTCACACACTCATACACTCACACACTCACACACTCACACATTCACACACTCACACACTCACACACTCACACACTCACACACTCATACACTCACACACTCACACACTCACACATTCACACACTCACACACTCACACACTCACACACTCACACACTCATACACTCACACACTCACACACTCACACATTCACACACTCACACACTCACACACTCACACACTCACACACTCATACACTCACACACTCACACACTCACACATTCACACACTCACACACTCACACACTCACACACTCACACACTCATACACTCACACACTCACACACTCACACATTCACACACTCACACACTCACACACTCACACACTCACACACTCATACACTCACACACTCACACACTCACACATTCACACACTCACACACTCACACACTCACACACTCACACACTCATACACTCACACACTCACACACTCACACATTCACACACTCACACACTCACACACTCATACACTCACACACTCACACACTCACACACTCACACACTCACACACTCACACACTCACACACTCATACACTCACACACTCACACACTCACACAATCACACACTCACACACTCACACACTCACACACTCACACACTCATACACTCACACACTCACACACTCACACACTCACACACTCACACACTCATACACTCACACACTCACACACTCACACATTCACACACTCACACACTCACACACTCACACACTCACACACTCATACACTCACACACTCACACACTCACACATTCACACACTCACACACTCACACACTCACACACTCACACACTCATACACTCACACACTCACACACTCACACACTCACACACTCACACACTCATACACTCACACACTCACACACTCACACATTCACACACTCACACACTCACACACTCACACACTCACACACTCATACACTCACACACTCACACACTCACACACTCACACACTCACACACTCACACACTCACACACTCACACACTCACACATTCACACACTCACACACTCACACACTCACACACTCATACACTCACACACTCACACACTCACACACTCACACACTCACACACTCACACACTCACACACTCATACACTCACACACTCACACACTCACACATTCACACACTCACACACTCACACACTCACACACTCACACACTCATACACTCACACACTCACACACTCACACACTCACACACTCACACACTCATACACTCACACACTCACACACTCACACATTCACACACTCACACACTCACACACTCACACACTCACACACTCATACACTCACACACTCACACACTCACACATTCACACACTCACACACTCACACACTCACACACTCACACACTCATACACTCACACACTCACACACTCACACATTCACACACTCACACACTCACACACTCATACACTCACACACTCACACACTCACACACTCACACACTCACACACTCACACACTCACACACTCATACACTCACACACTCACACACTCACACATTCACACACTCACACACTCACACACTCACACACTCACACACTCATACACTCACACACTCACACACTCACACACTCACACACTCACACACTCATACACTCACACACTCACACACTCACACATTCACACACTCACACACTCACACACTCACACACTCACACACTCATACACTCACACACTCACACACTCACACATTCACACACTCACACACTCACACACTCATACACTCACACACTCACACACTCACACACTCACACACTCACACACTCACACACTCATACACTCACACACTCACACACTCACACATTCACACACTCACACACTCACACACTCACACACTCACACACTCATACACTCACACACTCACACACTCACACACTCACACACTCACACACTCACACACTCATACACTCACACACTCACACACTCACACACTCACACACTCACACACTCATACACTCACACACTCACACACTCACACACTCACACACTCACACACTCACACACTCACACACTCACACACTCATACACTCACACACTCACACACTCACACATTCACACACTCATACACTCACACACTCACACACTCACACATTCACACACTCACACACTCACACACTCACACACTCACACACTCACACACTCACACACTCACACACTCACACACTCACACACTCACACACTCACACACTCATACACTCACACACTCACACACTCACACATTCACACACTCACACACTCACACACTCACACACTCACACACTCATACACTCACACACTCACACACTCACACACTCACACACTCACACACTCACACACACCATGGTGTTTTCATAAATGAATAACTACATTTCAAATTCACAAAAATAGAATGAGTTTCATTAAAACATCTTTGTCAATCAGTTAATAGTAAACTTGATGCTTCCTTGTCCTTCGGTTATGTAGAATGTGTTCATCACGCCACCAACAGTCAAGGGTAGTTGATGATTTTTGTTACTAAGAGAAACTGCATTCGCATGGGAGGCCGTAGGTCCTCCAGCCATGTAGGAAAAGTTACCGTAACCGGGGTACTAAATTTATACAATTATACAGAAAAAAAAGGTGATTGAAACCCACCGCGTTATTGACTTTGCGAAGGGTATATTGGGAACCTCCTTTTTCACAAATCATAGTTGTGGCTGCACCACTCCATTTGTCACCCATCAGTTCAACAAAGCCGTCTGGTTTTCCATTTGTGGATGACAAGTAGTCGACAAAATGATGTCCGTCGATATCTAAAGCAACCTTCATTTTGGTCCATCATTCCAACTATTTTACAAACTTCAACTTTAGCCTGCAAGCGCTGGGTCTCGCACGGATCGATTAGACCTGGGTCTCGTACGGACCGCGCGCCAGAACTGGGAAAATTTACTTTTATTGTTTTGATAAAAAATGAATGAAACACTGGTTTCTTTGTTCTGAAATTTCAATTTTGAAGCTTAGAAACTCTTCAACTTTTTAGTTACAAAACGTTCTCTGTTATACTACAGCTGGCCTCCGAAATAGGATTTTTTCATTCTCTTTTATTTGACCCAGAAGTTGTTAGCAGGTATTCTTTGTACTGAATAGAACAAAAATTTAGTGTCATTATTGATTTTTGTCTAGAATTAACATAAGTGGTCACGAGATACTGTAACTGGGCTCAAAAGTTCGCTAGCAATTTTTTACATTTACAAATTGTGTAATTTGCAATCAGAGCTACAAAAAATCAATGTGGTCAATTAAAAATTTCAAACTAATGCACCAAATAAAATTGCAACTTTTTAAATTTCTAATAACATCTCGCTGATAAAAATAGTTAATGTTAATTTCCAACAAAAGGATGGCTATAGTGCGTTTCTTAAAAACGGCCCCTGTTTTCGGCTAAAACCTTAAAGAATGGCACATTAGGTCCCGCCACGACAATTTAATTGTCTGCGCACCCCTCTTTCACAGTGCTATTTCCTTAATTTTATTATTATTTGCTTCAGTGTTTCAAAGCGTTAGTGGTTAAATACAAGTGGAAATAAAGTCGCCGAAAAATCGCCAACCCTTTGTTGGAAATAGACTATATTCAGGGGCCTTGATACCCAAATGTGTTTAACGGACGTTTTGAAATATTGAAGTGAATATTTACCAAATTAGCGAAACAGCATTGCAACTTTTAAAATTTCTTAAACTAAAGTGGAATGCGCACAATTAACAGATCGCGGCGGGACCAATCATACCTAGTCCTTGAGGAAAATCCCGTTACTAGTCAGTTATTCGATAACCCACAATAAATTTCGGTCCAAATGGGGGGATCAAGATCACTCACTCGACTTGTCCGTTATGAAAACAGCCGCTTTATGCTTCAAGTCTGTGGCTGCATACATCAGAAAGTTGTTCGAATTTGATGACAAGCCATGAACGTTAGAATATATGTGCTGGAACCTAAACAGTTCTTCAACATCAAGCCTGGAATATTACTCACGTGCCAACATTTTGATTGCCATCGTATACAAAAATGCTGTTAAGTTCAGCATATCCCTCGGTGGTTCGGGGATTGTCGCTGTCGGCGATTGCGACGTCGATATGAGCCTGAAAAAGTTTTTTTCTCTCTGAAAGTTATAATACTTTGCTTTTTTAAAAGGATAATACTTTGCATTTTAAAAGTAAAGAAGTACAATACATAAAATATTGTTTTTTTTAAATGTAGTAAAATGTTTCTCCTCGCCCAAAAGCGTCCAAACGCGGCGTGCGGATTTGACCCAGAAAATTGTCTGCGTCTCTATGTTTCGCTGTATTTCCAACGAAAGGATTTCGACTTTTCATCGACTGTGATATCCAATCGTATTTATCCACTCTCGCTTAGAAACATTTATGTGAAAATCGAAAAAATAAGCGAAATAGCGTTGTAACAGAGGAGTGCGCAGACATTTAAGTGATCGCGACTGGACCAAATGTACCTGTCCTTAAAAAAAAACCATTTTCCCTTATTTCAGGAAACGCACTATAACTCCTTCCAAGGTCCATGGGATATAAGGAAACTTACATTGCCTGTGCTCGACTGAATCTTATAAGCTTGTCCTTTCTTGAAATCTTGGAAATAGATAACAGACGATGGACCATTCTCAGTGGTTGTAATTGTTTGGACAATGTTGGCAGAGGGGTTGACTGAAAAAAATGATTTGAGCTTCAGTATTTTTGCCAGTGTTAAAAAAAGAAAAAAGTTCTGTTTTTTTCTTTAATAGGCAGGGATAAAAGTTGCTTTTTTGCCAGTTTGTTTTACGGTAGTGAAGGGAAGTACGTAATTACGAAATACGCAACTACTGAAATGAAAAATGTCACAGTTTTACAGTTTTCTTGAAAAACACGCTTAAAATTATCAAAAATTGGTGTCCATCTACATTTGCCATTACGCCCTACGTGCCCGACGTTTACAAAGCATACAAACTCACAGTTTGTTAGCGTAACAGTCATTTGGAGTATCATTGTCGTAGTGTAAGAAGTTTTGTAAGTCGCAGTAAAATTCCCAGGCCAGTTTAAAACAAGATTCATAACGTCGCAATCGGAGGTGTCGCAGTAAGTCTTGTCTTCGCTAAATTCTTTAATCAAAAGAGAAAAAAACACTACTCACTCTGAAGCGTCATTGAATGTGTTGTTGAAAAAAACATGATCGAAGGGAGTTACTTTTGTAGCATTCACAGTAATAGTGGCGTAGGTTCCACTTGGCACTGTAAACTAAACAAAAATCAATTAAGGTACATATTTCAGTTTCTTCAATATAGTTATGCTTTATTTTTTTTGGTTTTCAAGTTATGAACGTTTATGTTTCAAAAATTAACATGCAAATTTTAGGTTTTAGAAGATTTAAAAGTGCATAACTCTATAACCAGACGATCTCCGCCAATTTTAAAAAAAGTTCCTAGTAGATAAAGTTTAGCTAGACAATAACTCAAAAAGTCTCGGAAGATCTTTTTTGAGAAATTTATCATTCGAAACGAATTTGTATAACGAACACAACGATGTTTTTTAAAAGTTCTGAAAAGACCTCGTTTTGGAGATATGCGCGTTTTTGTGCGCGGCGCATGGCGCCTGCGCGAACAAAACCGCCGCCGCGGTTTAACAGGATGACCAAGTGACGAAGCAACTCGCCATCTAACAAAACGGTTCATGGTTCGATCCCTCCAAGCGACAAATAATTTTTCAAGGGTTCAAAATGCAAAATTCTTACCGAAATTGGACAAAATGTATTAGGAAGCATGGAGGTTGGTGGCATGGACCACCCAGAACTAGTAAGGCTGACTTGTGATGCAACACAAGCTAAATTGGTTTTTTAACAAAAGTTTTAACAAAAACAAACTTCCAGCCACGGTTGGTATTACAAGTAGAAGGCAAGCTAGGAGAGGCAACATTTCGGAGACAAAAGTTAGCAACTGAAGCCCCTTATGTAGCAATTGTAGGTGACGATTCTTATCAATTTTTGTGACAAGATGGAAAAAATCTCGCCTTATCTTTTGGAAACCAGCAAATGCTGGCCTTGATTTTGATTTGAGACTACGGTGTATCCCGAGGCAATAAAAGTTACATATATAGTCTGTTTCCAAAAAATGGAACCGGTTTTGGCCAAAAACTTTAAAGGATGGTACATTAGTTCCCGCCGCGATCGCTTATTTGTCTGAACGCTCCTCTTTCAGTGTGCTATTTTACTTATTTTTTTTGCTATTCATATCAATGTTGCAAATTGTCAGTAGTTAAAAGGAGCAAAACATGAAGGCTGCTCAAAAGTAGCCGACCTTTCTTTGGAAACAGACTATAGCTAAAAACTATTCTCTGTTTTTTTTTGTTTTTTCTTGTCTGAGTATGGCACGCTTGATGTAATATGGCCATTTCTGGTAGGATCCATTTTTTACGACAGCTATATTTGTGTAAAACTACTATTTTTTAAGAAAACATAAAAACCACGTGCAAACTGGCTACATTGTACGAAAACCGTGCTACAATGCAAAACACCAGATTTAAGCTGAGATTGTAGCTGTGGACTACGCGATTGGAAAAAAAATGACGTTATGGCACGCCGTTGCCTTTTGCATCCGAGATAAGAACAGCATTGGTTGAAATACACCTCTCGTGCACTGTTTGTGAAAAATGTAACCAAAATCAACGAATTTTCTAGGTTAGAACTTTTAAATGGTTTAAAACATTTTTCACCTTTGCCGTAAGATACCGCAAACTTTTCATACGTTTTGGTAAAAGATATGGGGGAAATATGAGACGCAGACACACTTTTTTCGGGGAAAAAATTATTATCAGTAAACCGACTTTGACAAAAACTTTAAAATTTTTTAAAAAATTAAAAATCGACTGCAAATTCTAATAAAACACTTAAAAGATAAAAGATAGCCAAATATATCCCACGAACGACTTTATTCTGGGATGGACTTCAATGCATCAAAAGGGATATGTTTGATGAGTTGATAAATTTTGAACGTTGATAATTTCTCTTAAAAAAATGTTCAAAAATTACATTTGGAAATTAGAATATTGCAACTTTTAATAAACTTTGAAAAAAAAACAGTCTGATGTTTTATCCTTTTTGTGAAACAATACACTTTTTATAAACACTCAATTTTCATTGAGACTATCATTGAGAAATTATCAGTTCATCGACTTTGGCAAAATTCGCTTTTGTTATTTTTAAAAAGTATTTATTGGAAATTATCGATCTTCTTGAGAAATTCCATTCAGATCTCGAATTTTCGTCCTCTTGCATCCAATTGTTCTCAACACAGTGTTTCTCAGCAAATCACTTGTAAAAAGTAAAATAAAAGCAGGTAATAATGCCATAAAATCAGCCGCAAAACCAGCTAATATTCGAAACAAATTATTGATAATCGGATTCAACGAAGTCATTTGCTCTAATATCTAAAATCACCTTTTTTCAAGTTCAAAATTGAAACATACCATTAAAACAGCTATTGTCATTTGAAAAAATGATTCGAAAAACGTGCTCAAAAACAATTTTATTTCCACAATTCGCTGCTTCTTGGAAAATTTAAGTTTATTCTGAAAGTGTAAAAAATGATGAATTTTTGGTTAAAATTTTACCTTCAGGAAAAACCTAACAATAATAATGTTTAAAATGCAAATAATTGGATAAAGTATAATCATCAGGATATTAATGCATCCGTACATAAAATTGCCCTAAAACTTGAAATAAACAAGTTCATATGAAAAAATTACATCTGATGTTTTAACTTTGTAGCTGTCAGTAGAGGGCACATATTGGTATGTGACGGTTTCATAAAAGTAGGTTTGAGTGAAACAAAATGGTAACAATGCAGATATAATAATTGATATGTGGTAGTACTTTTGCCAATACTGAAAAATTTCAGTGATATTTTTCAGAAAGTTACGAAATATAAAATAAAAAAAGTTTTATTGATCTTGGCTCGGGATCTCATTTTCGGCTCCATTGAGCTTGGCATAATTTTTAAGTTTATTATTGCCTCAGGTATCATACGTCGAAAAACAAAAGGCAAACAAATCAATATATCGGTTTTATTGATTGACAAATGTCACTAAATTCGTTTCGCAGTTCTCCGTGAACAATTTGAACATATCTTCCAGAAAGTAACAATTGAGAAAATAATTAACAACGAAAATAATCGCCACGACTGGCCGGCCCGGACCAACCCGCTTTTCAAGTTTTCTCGGCTTGGGTTTTTAAACCCAAGCCTTAAAATATAAAAAATCACACTTTTTGCAGGCTCGGGTGTTTTTTCTAAGGTCCCGAACGGATCCGAGCCCGTTGTTCCAAATTGTGCCATTGTTGGAACTTTTAGCTAGCCCTTTAATCATGAAAATAACAATATTATTGATTCGTTGCTAAGGTCCTATACTATCGTTTCTCCTCTTCACTTGAACCAATTAACCTTAATTGAAATTAAGCCAGTTTGATAGATCATCAGGCAAGTTTTTTAAAATACCTTGAATTTCGCTCTACTTTCGTTTAATTTTTACCAACAAGGGATAATGGTAGTTCAGCAGGTAATTATGTTAGCGAAAAATTTGTTTTCAGTCTAAAGCTATTTAACGTTAATTATTTTTTTTGGCGCACCATTTAAAATGGGATAAACACAGAAGTCTCCATCTTTTTATGGATGATTTGAGAGGGGTTCCTCAGTACAAAATTATTTTGTTATTGATAAACATAGATTGTTCGGCGGCTTGTGTGTTAGACAAGAAAAAATTGAAAGAAAAACCCTCCGGCTGGCACCAAATATCGCGGCAAAACAATTGAACCGAATCCCATAGGAAATTCCCATTTTGTTAGCCTCCTTTTAAAAGCGAAAAATGACATAAATTTTCTTTGCCATGCATTTTTCTTACATTTATACATATTTAAATTTAAAAAGCGATAAGGTATAGTCTATTTCCAACAAAGAATCGACGACTTTTCACCGACCTTGAAGTCTACCCTTTTTTATCCACTGCCGGTTTGAAACATTGAAGTGAAAAGAAATTTAACAAACGAAAGAGCAATGTAAAAGAGGAATGCGCAGACAAAAAAGTAATCGCGGCGGGACCAAATGTACCTGTCCTTTAGGAAAACCCCTTTTTCCTTGACTCTTTTTTGGAAACGCACTATAACATTTCAAACAGACTTTGCAACCAGAGTATATCCTAGTTTGGTTAGAAAATTTTTCAGGTGTATCATTGAATTGAAAATCGCATAAAATATTTTAAGTGCCAATTTTCTCAACCGATAACAACATAATCATTTTTAAAAATGGCTTGCCCCACTAAAATACCATAAACCCAAAAAGTATTTTTTGTATTTGCAGCCAAGGAGCATGTCAATTGGTGTTTGATTTCGTGACTCCCCATTCAATTACCTACAATAAGCGCGTAAACCATTTAGGCTGTCTGATTTTGAAAAAAAAACTTCGATTCAGTAATGAAAAAAAAATTCTAACAACCTGGTTTCGAATCGCTCTAACAAAAAACCTGTCCACCTAAACAGTATGAACTACTCACCATTTTTATCCGGTCTTTCAATAGAAGAACGATAAACCTATCAGCAGCAATGGATAACATCACGAATCGTTGAAAAAATATACAATGCCAATAAACGGCAGAAACCAGAGTAACCAGAAGTGTTGAAGAAGTCTCGAAAAAGTAGCTTAAGGCGCATTTTCCACACGTGAAAACTGGAAGACGTAGCATGAAAAAACGAAGCAAGTATAACAAAATATTCTGAAAATTGTTTGTTTCTTAGAATGAATTTGACATTTTACCACAGATGCGAAACACACATAAAAAGTGAAGAAAGACCCCTTGAATAGAGAAGATTTTCTATATATAATTACAATTAGTGTTAATATATAAACAGGAATACTAATTGCCCCAATTGAAACCAAAAATACGAATTCTGGAGACAAGAGACCTGCAGGTGTCTGTCCCATTATGAAGTGCGAGTAAAGGGAGATAATTCAATGAAATCGCAGAAAATGAGGGTTGGACTTGAAATTATTGAGCAAAGAATGAACAAATGTCTCTTTTAGCTATGAAAAGATTGAAAGCTATGAATAGTTGCACTTTTGGGAATGAAACTTCCGCAAGAAAATACTGAAAAAGCATTATCATCATGAATGACGCCCATCAGACTCTCTGAATGAGCAAACATGAAAATGCTTTGCAAAAAAGACGCTTTATTACAGAAACGATGTATTTGTGACTAGAAGTCAATCAAGACGCAATGGGTGAAAAACTCGACAAACCCTTAGTCATTATAGTTGTCGCCAAACTGGAATCATGCCAAAACAGACTTAATGCAGCATTTGTGCAATACGCTGGCGAAAAAAGCGTGCAAAAAGCGAAGACGCAGAGAAAAAACGGCTTTTTACGGCCGCAGGCCCCCTAATTGTGGGGCCGAAGGCCACAAGCCAGAAGGGTGCGCGCCGTAGGTGCGCTGACCGGACTGGTGTTAAGACTAAACACTTAAACAATACTCCAAGTTTGTGGGAAAATGCAAATTTTCATCCAATTAACATTAAGTGAGGTGAGGGAAATTCCTTCAAGCATTTCATGAAACAAAGGGGCGCAGTGAATATATTGACTTGTTTTTTTGTTGCATACTCATGAATTTTGTTTTATTTCGCGGATCATCTATTGAATTTCGGCCTGTTTAAATATAGCATGTTTGATGATTTTCAAAAAGGTAATAATGTTTTTTTTTTGATAAATTTGTCCTCCAATAAACTTGTCCTCCAAATAATGATCATGGTTGAACAAAAATCTGCCTGTAATTTTAGCAACAAAAAACAAAATTTGAGGCAGTAAACGATTTGAATGGGTGCTTATCCAGAACCTCATAATATTTCGAAAATTATTCAATTTTGTATTTTGTATTTTGAGGTTAATCCAAATTCGACCTTTTTGTAAAAACGTACAAATTTAAATTTAAAAGTCATCTATACTTATTTTAAAATTGTTCTTTTAAAACAGATAAAAAATAATATAAATTTTTTTAGTCAAAAATGGTCACAAGGATTTTTGTCAAGGACTAGGTACATTTGGTCCCACAACGATAAATAAATTGTTTGCGCACTCTCTTTTACTGCGCTATATCGTTTATTCATTTTTTATTCACTTCAGTAATTCAAATCGGTTAAATTCGAGTGGATTTCAAGGTCGTTGAAAAGTCGATTTTTGGTTGGAAATAAACTATAGACCATTTCCAACAAAGAGTCGACGACTTTCCACCGACCTTGATTTCCACCCGTATTTAACTACTAGCAGCTTGAAACATTAAAGTGAAAAAAAATTTAACAAGCGAAACAGCACAGTAAAAGAGGAGTGCGCAGACTTAAGACAACGCGGCGGCACCAAATGTACCTAGTCCTTTAAAAAAACCACTTTTCCTAGTCTCTTTTTAGAAAACGCACTATATATTTGTCGACACTCTTTCTTTCCCCCTCTCTCTCTCTATCTCTCTGTCTCTCTCTGTCTTTCTCTCTCTATCTCTCTCTTTCTTTCTCTTTCTCTCTTTGTAAAGTTTATCTCGCTGTTATCTCGCCGCCCGCCGTAGACCACCGCGCTTGTTATCGATTTTCACTCCCACCCAACAACACCAATTGCCCGCCGACTGGAACGTGCCCTCTTTTTTTCTCCGTTTTTTTCTCGTTTCATAAAAAAACACCATTTTAAGGGTCCTACATACTCTCAACTTATTCATGATTGTTCAATAATCAAAAATGACAATTTTCCGCCATGGACTTTTTATTTAATAAGGTAAATTTTAATGGAAGATGACAACGAATAAAAACATTTAGTTTTAAATATTGAAATATAATTTAATGGATTCGCGCTATTCCTTCTTAGAGACTCAAGACCAGGAATCTTTGGAGCTGTAAGCGTGGGTAAGTTCTCTATGAAACCCCAATTTTTGCCGATTTTTGATTTTAAAAAACTTTGAAAACGAGTTCCTTTCAAAGCAATTTGCAGATTCGCAATTCAGTTTAGCGTTCCAATGAGTATATAAACATAAAAACTTTAAAAATAAAAAGTTAAAGTACAAAAGAGTTTTTTTAATATTCATGTTTTATTTATATTTGTAGTTCTTCAATTTAGTTTGAATCACATTTGACCCTATTATCGAACAATTTTGATGCAAAAATGGTAATTCCGTGTCAAGTGGAAATAGAAATTTTGTTAAAGTGGTTTATTCATATTTTTAAAAATCTTTTCAATTTTTTATTTCATTTTAGTGAAATTATCTTCGACTCGCTGTTCGGGTACTTAGTTTCTAGGACTCGTGACTTCTTCTACGCATGTATTTAAAGTTGCCTTCGGAATGGAGATAAATTGTAAGTTATTTAAGTTAATAAAAGCTTTTTATAAAATTGCATTTTAATAACATAATTTTAGATTAATTCTCGGATAGGCTACACTTTCTCTGAGACTCAGGACCTGGACTCTTCGGAGCTGTTGCCGTTGTGAGCTTTCTAAAACTCCTAAAAATAGATTTTTAGCGAAATTAAATACTTTTTTTTTTCGAAAACGAGTTTTTTTCAATTTAGAGACTGATAATTTAGCCGTTCACATAACTAATTATCTGGTCATAAAAAGTTGGTATAAAAAGGTAAAATCGCAAATTAAAAATTTTGAGTTTTAGTTTTTCAATTTCTACCTAAACACTCATTTAATGAACAATTATCTTTTATTTTGTTTCATTTTTATATTTTGTGTTATTGAGGTTGATCCAAATTCGAACCTTTTGTGAAAAGGTGCAAATTAAAATTCAAAAATAATCTATACTTTTTTAAACTGTTCTTTCAAAACAGTAATTGAAGTGTTTTTCAGTGAAAAAAAATCACAAGGAATTTTGTTGAAAAGGAAACTTTTTCATTGTTTTGCGTGGTTTCAACCTTGAACTATATTAATTATCAGTTAACTTTTAAAGCTAATTTTAAAAAAAAAATTGGTGATGATCAAATTTGATCCTATTATTCGGCCAATCCCATCCATTTGTAAATAAAATTGTAAATACGTAGAACCTGGATTTTCAGCGTTGCCTCTACTTTTTTTTTAAAAATATTCTTAAAATTTAAAATGTCATTTTTTCAGTGAAAGGATTATTGACCAACTGTTCGGTACATAATCACACGCGCGCACGACTTCTTCTTGACGCATTTTCATGGCCGTCCTCGATATAAGATGAATTGCAAGCTAGATAATCCAGGCAAATTGTAAGTCATTTTTATCAACAAAAAAAAACTACTTTTAAATTACATTATGTAGAGATTGATACTCCGCCATTCCATATATCCCGCCACAATATGTTTTTCGATTATTGTAGCTCCAAGCGGTAGTTTTACCTGCCCAGTCATTTGTACCTAATTTTGACAATTTTTAAGAGTTATTTTTTTGGAAATCAGCGCATAAAATTGACTCAGAAATCATGCACCAACGAATGGCCCAAACCAAATTTTGGGCCATTTTTGGCCATTTTTTCACATTCAAGTGGATTTTTAACAAAAATAGTCGCCTCCGATTTTTGATTTTAGATGCTTTTTTTCGATGCCAAATTTGACGTAGATATTGAATCTGCAACGTATTTTTTCCTGACTTTTATAGTGAAAAAATAACTCTTTTTAAAACAGTTTTTTGATGTTCCCATTCTGGGGAATGTGAATTCGCGGTAGGTCAGTGGGTTGAAGTTGTTGTGAATTGAATTTGTTACAAAATGCAATTTTCATATTTAAATTTGGTCAACGTTGAAATTTTTACAGTAACAACTGGGCACCTACCGTAACTCGGGTCAGAAAAATTTTTCGCTGACCAGGCGTTTCAGCATAAGGTTTTTACGCTATGGGAAGGTTGTACACAAAATTTCAGCTAAATCGAAGCACTTTGAAATTCTAAGACAGCAGTATGATCGCTTTTTACAGGGACGACGTCTTAACAATTTGTTGTCATTAAATTTGAAAAGCCCTTTTATCAACAAAATAAACTAACTTTTAATTTTTTTTTCAGATAATCTCTTCGGCCATCCTTGAAAGAATATTTGGATAAACAAATTGTCTTGCTTGCGTTGATGCTCGCCTTCGAAGATAAATTTATGTTTTTACCCCGAGAGTACTTCCTACTAAACGAGGACTTTTAGTTGTTTTGTTGTCTCATCCACATCTAGAAGTTAGAAAAGTTGTATAGTTTGAAGATATTTAATAAAATTTTCAATTGTACGTTTTATATATTTTTTTGTGTCCCCGTATTTCTGTTTTTTTCTCTTAATTTCTCTGTCTTAGTTAATTGTCTTTAAAATTGATACAAATTCAAAGGAATGATCCGGGCTCCAACAAAATTTTTTAAAGAAATTCAATAAATTGTAATAATGAAGTTAAAAGCAGTTAAAGTTTGAATTGGAAAACTAAAAAAGGCCGGAAAATCGTTGTTTATAAACCGTCTATTTTGTTCAACGAAACACAATTGTTTTGTTTAAAAAAAAGAAAAAGAAATAAAAACAAATTAAGACGCGATGTCCGAGAGAATCGACAATTCCAAAACCATAGAGGACGAAAAATTTCATCGTGCTTCAATTATGCCCTAATTTTTTGTGGAAGACTTCTAGGAACCCCTAATATGAAAAATGAAGTTGAAAATCGATTATCGATTTTTGGGTCGGAGTACTGTAATTGACCCTCGGGGTACTGTAACTACCTTCAAACTTGAGAAAAATGGACGAAATAGGTATGGAATGGGTGCTTATTTTACGCTGAAAAACATTGTTTACAAAGTCAAAGTCGATTTCCTATGTTTGAAAGACGTTAAAAATGAAAATACGACTGGAATGACACAAAAAAAAATTTTTTCATGAAATATGAAAAAACTTCCTCGCAATTTTGAAGGAAATCGACTTTGACTTTGTAAACAATGTTTTTCAGCGTAAAATAAGCTACCGATTCCATACCTATTTCGTCCATTTTTCTCAAGTTTGAAGGTAGTTACAGTACCCCGAGGGTCAATTACAGTACTCCGACCCAAAAATCGATAATCGATTTTCAACTTCATTTTTCATATTAGGGGTTCCTAGAAGTCTTCCACAAAAAATAAGGGCATAATTGAAGCACGATGAAATTTTTTGTCCTCAATGATTTCGGGTAACTCAGACGTGGCGTCTTAAATATATTTTAATTGTTTGATAATTAGAAACTAAAAAATTTTGTCTCTTCCTCTCTTTACTTAATTTGCTTGGTTTTTCTGTTTATGCTATTTTTTCGGCAAAGACACCATTTACACTTTGAGTGCCCTTCTACTCCATGCTTGGGCTGTAATCGCAACCAAGGTGAGTGCAATTATGCCGTAAATTTATGTTATAGTGCATTTCCAAAAAAGAGTCAAGGAAAACGGGATTTTTTAAAGGACTAGGTACATTTGGTCCCGACGCGATTTCTTAATTGTCTCCGCACTCCTCTTTTAGTGTGCTGTTTCGCTTGTTAAAGTTCGATTCACTTCAATGTTTCAAATCGTCACTGGTTAAATACGAGTGGAAATCAAGGTCAGTGGAAAATCGCTGACTCGTTATTGAAAATAGACTATATAAAACGGCGCAATTATAGTAGCCGTATGCGCAGGTAATTTCGCAGTTGTGTTACCGCCACTCACAGGAACCACACCCTTATTAAGAATTCAAGACTTTTTGTAACATCTTTGTAACTTATTCTCTCATGGTAATTTTATGAAACGAAAAACCACACCAATTTTTGGCAAAAAAATCTTTAAGTATGGAATATTTGGTCCCGTCGCGATCTCTTAATTATCTGCGCACTCCTCTTTCACAGTACAGTTTCTATTATTTTACTGTTTTTCAATGTTTCAAATTGTCATTTGTTATAAACGATATTTTAATAAAAGGTCGCTGAAACTTTGACAACCGTAAATTTATTTAACTGTTTCACTAAATTACCATCGGCAACATTTCGGAGACGTAAAAAGGTCGGTCGCAGATCTGTCTCTCACATCATTAATTTTGATACGGCATGGGGAAACAGCGGGGGCCGTGTTCCGCTTTCGGCTCCTTTTGCCACCCGCAGAAATTGTCGCCAGAGACAATCAGTGGCCTACAGCTAAACACAAGGTCGATGTTTCATTTAATTTTAACGTTTTCGTTTCTGTTTCTAGTTTCTTGAAAGCACCTTTGGGAGAATTTGAGCCGTCTTTGAGAATTCTGGGAATCTGTCCAAATTTGGTCAATAATCTTAGTTGATAAGCTATTTTGAAAGTTAGTTTGTAATTTTTTGAGATAAAACTCATCTTTTCTTTTAAATATGTGCAAAAAGCAAAACATGTAAAAAAAATGTATCTAAGATTTATATCTAAGATAAGCCGTTTGTGTAAATCTAAATCCCAGAAAACACCGAAAAGTCACGAAAAGTGAAAAAGTGTCGAATTGTCTTTTTCTTTTTTTCTGACATTTGTTTGGAAGGCCTAATCAACTGAATTATATGAATTCTTCCGCATTACATGCGTACAACAATGTTAAAATTATCTGTTAAACAAAAATTGCCTTTGAAAATGAGTTTTTTCATCAAATTTTTAAAATTTCATTGTGTTCTACTGATTTTACCAAAATTATAGTACCCTTCCGTAACCCAACTTAAAAATCGCTTTGGATAAAAGCTGTCAAAATGGGTTTTAAGTGTTTTAAATGTTTTTTTTTTTCAGAAACTTCTGCTCAAGGAAATGGTGTTCTCAAGGCTGACTTATCACGACTTAATCCACGTTCTATGTCGGGTTAGTCGTTTTTCATTAACATTTTTTATTGTTTTTGTTGGAATTTTTTATTACAAAAATGTAACAACTATTACAACGTTTGAACTAATTTTGTTTTCGAAATTGTTAAGATTTTTTCTGAATACGATATATTGTCATTTTTATCTGAAATTCAAGTTACAAAACATTACAAACGAGAAATGTGTTCTTTCACCGCGAAAAAATTGTAAAAAGTGACTTCGAAAAAGAAAAGGTTTTGGATCTTTCAATAAGTAAAAAATACTATTGAAATGGTTAGAGAATATCTGCGGAACGTGTTTCACAAATGTCTCTTTTAATGGAATGTGAGTGAAACATGCCGTCAAAATTAATTTTAAAAAAAAAATTGAAAATGTTTTTCAACAAACAAAAGTTTTTTCAACACGAAAAAAATGCATAAAAACAAAAAAAGGTTTAAGTAAAGAATTTTTTCCAGCTTTGTACTTATTTTGTCGTTAACCCTTTTCAAAACTTTAATGAAATAAATACTCGAATCTTTATGTTAAACCTTTAAAATTTTTAATAATTTTCACTTAATAATTTTTTGTTTGGTTTTTTTTCTTTCAAAAAAAAGAGAATAAAATTGAAAAACCTCATGCACTGATTTCGAAATCCAAAATCATCTTGTGATTTTCAGATGGAGCTACGCACCCGTCTTCGTTTGCGTCAAACTTGTAAAGGAATGGACCACCTTCTCGGCGCTCATGAACGGAGAGTGAGCTCTCTGTCGCAGCCACTGCCTTGGACTCTCTGTATAAATCTCGAAATGCATCAATCGGTATGTGAAAAAAAACACCGAAAAAATTCGCCTAACGACATTTTCCGTTAAACGCGATTTTTTCCAAATAGGGCGAGGGGCCTATGAAAAATGGAGTTTTCAGGAGACACTAGTAATCGATTCTCAGAGTTTTCGATTGTTTTTGTCGGTTAAATGCCAATTTATGCTGTAAAATAAAAGGAAAAATAGAAAAAAACCTACATACGCGGCTGACGCCTTTTCGTTTGACAATGACATGGACCAAATGAGATTTGTTGAAAGGATTTATACCTCCAAAATCGCACAATAAGTTTTTTAAAATTAATTATTTTGGTAATTTTTGGATTGAGAATCGTTTGATAACAAAATAAATCATTCGAGTCACTCCTTCAGAAGTAACATCCAAACATTGGGACAATACGTACAAGATTTTTGTCCAAACGCGCATGACACACTCCAAGAATTGGAACAGGAAAAAAATATTGATGAAAATATCCTTCTGTTAGCAAATGTTTTTTTTTCGCACCCAAACATGTTCCCTATTTTCGGTTCACGGCTGATCGAAAAATTGCGAAAAGTCGTTAGTTAAAAAGAGCAGTCCGTTGCCAAGAAATAACCAACATATGACCACCGCGATAGGCTCAAATGGTCCTGCAGCGATCCGTTTAGCTGTCTGCGAACTCTTCTTTTTCGGTGTGGTTATTAATAAGTTTTTATTTAATTTAAAGTTAAAAGTTTTACAGTTGAAGCCAAAATAACTTCGGAACAACGTGCCAATATTTCGATGTTGTTTTTGGAAAAATTGTTCGCATGTATAGTCTTCGCCAATTTTACTTTTTGGCCGATTCGTAAATGTAACCCTGGCGCACTGTGTACGTATTCTACAACACAGGATTTTCGTACGCAAATTCGCGTCTGGTGTCATTTGCACAGAGCTTATCGTTAGAGCGAAATTCGGCGAAGTAGTATTGGCGACGACTATAACCGAAACGACTTTAAAACTTTGAAGTGAACATAATTATAAGAAACAAAAGAGCACTGTAAAAAGTAGTGCCCAGAGATCGTTGCATGACCAAACGTTCCAAATCCTTTAATATTTTGTCAAAATCTTTGCAATTAGTTGAAAATCGAGCATACTCAGAAAATGAGCATAGTACGCAGTAAAATCGGACGAATTGGCGCGGAGTATAATAATTGGCTGAAACGACAAAATCAAGAAAGTTGCCTAAATTCTCTTTACGTAGGAAACAATGTGAGAGAAAAAAATAAGCGAAACAGCGTAGTAAAAGAAGAGTGCGCAGACAAAAAAAGTGATCACTTTTGGCCAAAACCGGTGCCGTTTTTTGGAAACACACTGTAAAACGGTGTTAGACGGAAAAAAATTTTGATGGCAAAGTAATTTTAATTTTCGAAGTTTCCATTAAATCATAACAAAAACTTTTGTTTTCAGCCCCATGTCTCCGTTACAATTGTTCCACGTTACATCGAGTGGGCTCCTTTCTACGAACGAGTGTTTACCGATTCTAAAAGAAAATCGACTGTTTTGTCGAAATCAATCACAATTTCTGAACCACTTTGTCTTCAGAACTTGAAATTCGATCAGATCGTCATTGTAAGTTTCAGCACACAAAGTCCTAATAGATGCTTATAGGCTGTGTCAGAAGAAAGCAATTTGGAGTTTGAATTCGTCGAATTCCCGTTTCTTCCTGATAATCATGAGAGAATCTACACGACCCATTTGCTACCTCTGTTGCATGAATTGGGCCTCAAGTGTGATCGACTCAGTTTGATCATTGAGAATGAGAGGACGACTCTTCGTCAAATCCTACAGAAGATTCAATTTGACAGGATTTGGACTGGTGACGGATGGGGAGAAATGAAAATTGTGAGTCATTTACAGATTGATGAAACGGAGACGAAGAGAGAGAGAGAGAGAGAGAGAGAGATAGATAGATAGAGAGAGAGAGACGGAGAGAATGCGAGGAGAGACAGAGAGACAGAGAGACAGAGAGACAGAGAGACAGAGAGACAGAGAGACAGAGAGACAGAGAGACAGAGAGACAGAGAGACAGAGAGACAGAGAGACAGAGAGACAGAG
Organism: Oscheius myriophilus; assembly: GCA_964057215.1. Taxonomy (NCBI): domain Eukaryota; kingdom Metazoa; phylum Nematoda; class Chromadorea; order Rhabditida; family Rhabditidae; genus Oscheius; species Oscheius myriophilus. The sequence continues at coordinate 24,065,915 of OZ059903.1, forward strand.
AGACAGAGAGACAGAGAGACAGAGAGACAGAGAGACAGAGAGACAGAGAGACAGAGAGACAGAGAGACAGAGAGACAGAGAGACAGAGACAGAGGTTCAGAGTTATTCACAGAGAGAAAGGGAAATTAACAGAGAGAAAGAGACATAAACAGAGAGACATAGACAAAAAAAGAGAGACAGACAGCCTATTTTCAGGCTTGCAAAGAACACCACATGAAGCCAAGCTCGTTTGATCCAATTGCCCCCCAAATCCAGCATCTCGAAAAAGCAACTTTGTCTTACTTCGGAATGCAACAAGAAGTCAGACTCCGAGTAGAAGAGTTCTTAGATGTAATACACTCTTTTGTAATAAAAATAATATAATCCGTTTCCAACGAATGGGCAAGAATTTTCCCCATTTTAAAGGACTAGGTAACTTTGGTCCCGCAACGATCTTAGTTAACTGTCTGCGCCCTCCTCTTTTACAGTGTTCTTTCGCTTATTATATTTCTTTTCAGTTAAATATTTGAAATACTTTTTGGTTAAATACGTGTCGTTTTTTACGATTGCCCGAAATTCGAGCACCGTCCCTTGGAAATAGACTATAATTGAACTTCAGAATGTTCAAGCTGGTCGATTCAATCCCCAAGGACTTCGAGAACTTGTCGTTGAAACTGTGGGCCGAATGGAAAGCGATCTCGCCGTTGTTGGAATCGAAATGTTGTGGCGGGGACAGATGCGCCCTCAACGGAATGGAAGGGTGAGAATTTTCCACTGGAAAAAAAAATAAATCTAAAATGAATTTCAAAGCCTTTTTATGACTTTAAATGGGAAAAATTGGTGCAAATGGTGTTTTGTTCATGCAAAATGAGCTGCGAGAGAACAATTTTAGCGCTGTCTTTCGATTAAAATTTAATAAAAAAATTAAAAGTTTTTTAAAAGTGTTAATTGTTATAGTCGTCGCCAATGCTACTTCGCCCAACTTCGCTCTTAGCTCTTTGGAAATGACACCAGACGCGAATTTGCGTACGAAAATTCTGTGTTTTAGGATACGTACGCAATACTGTGTCAGGGTTACAATTACGAATCGAATTTAAAAGTGCTTCGATTGAGCTAAAATTTTTGCTGGGTTCTTCCTATGGCCTGAAAACCTTGCTGAGACGTTTGGGTAGACAAAAATTTTTTGACCCGGATTATTAACGAAAACATGCTCATTGCACTTAAAAATTCAAGTACGTTACAAACAAAAACACAACAAAATTGTGTGTTTCAACTTTTCTTGTAATTTTCTTCAGAGTAGAATGTTTTAGCGAAACATCATGAAATGTGTGAGTGTACCTTTATGAGATTCACCATAAATGTATTATTTACTATTTTAAAACTTGTCAAAAATGTTTATTTACGATGGGCCTTTCCGAGAATTATCAAAATTATCTATGCACTTTTTGATCACAATATTTACTACTGTACCTTTTTGAAAACTATCAAATATTCTATACCAGAAGCCAACAGTTTATTTTTTTTCATTCAGGAAATCGTTACATGTTCAAAACTCCATTTCCCCGGCGGTGTCGCCCTCATAATCCACAACCTGGTAAAAGCAAAAAGTTTGCTTTTTAAAATTTGTAATTCAGAGTGGTTGGAGAATCAAATTCGTTGCCAGTGCAAACAGACAGACTCTCTTTGACACCTTTGCTAACCACATGGTCCCTAAAATTCCGATTGACTTTTCGGGAAGATTCGAAAAATTCCTTGAAGCTGGAGAAGACAACGATGCTTTCACAAAGCTGTTTTATTTCTACTGAACAGAGATTTTTTCCATGTTTTGTTTTGAACTTGAAATTGAACATCAGAATTTTTCAAGAATTAGTAAATGTCGTTTTTGGGAAATAAAATGTATAGTGTGTTTCCAAAAAAGTAGAAAAAACGGAGGTTTCCTTAATACTAGGCACATTTAGTTTGGTTTCAACCGAAAAAGTGGTCAAAATCTGCCAAAAAACTGTTTTTCGGACGTACTATGTCCAAGAGTTTTAAAGCGAAAATGTTTTTGCAATGTTTACTGTTTAACGCTTCATTTGTAATTTCCATTCAAAATTGGAGTTATAATAATCTTTGATTTTTTTTAAAAGCATTTTCGCTATTCAATGTTTCATACAATTAGCATAAGGAAATACCTCTGGCCTTCAGAGTTGCTTCCGTCCAATTGTTCAAATACAAAAATCAAAGATCCCAGAGGTGAAAAGCTAAATTTGTTTGAAAATGTGTTTGCAAACTCGCGTACGCATAAAAGGTCGGCCGGTCACACAGATCGTTAACTTTGCTACGACGCGTAAAACCAGTGGGGGGCCGTGTTCCGCATTCGGCCCCCTTTGCAACCCGCGGAAATTGTCGTCCCCAGTGATCTACAGCTATACACAATGTCCATTTTTTTTATTTTCCTTTAATGTTTCTTGTTTTTATTTTCGATTTTCGAAGTCATTCAAGCCGTTTTTGAGAATTTTGAGAATCGGTCGAACTTTTGTCGTTAAGACAGCGTCTCTGGGAAACTCGAGTAGGCTACTGTCTTAGAAATTAGGTCATAGTCTCAGAATCGGCTCAAATTCAATCAATAATCTTTCTAGGACCAATCTACGATTTTTTAAAAGTTTTAGGTCGATACCGATTTTTTGACCTGGGTTACGGTACTGTAATTGCGTAAAAATGGTCAAAATTATTGGAAACAGGGATTTCCAGTAGGTTTAGTATAAGATACATCACCTCTAGTCCTCAAAAGTCTATAAATTTGTGATCTTCCGCATAAGACCCAAAAATGTCAATAAAGTGAAATGTTGCGTTCGAAAATGCAGTTTTTCATATTTTTCGACATTTGACTTAAAAGATACGCAAAATGTGACCTAACCATTACATTTCACATATCTTCCCGCATTGAAAACGTATACTAAAGTTGAAATTAAGGAGCCCATCATGATGAAAATCGCTTTTGAAGCGAACTTTTCCGTCGATTCGCTGAAGATAAATTTCGTTTTTGGTAGGTCAAAATTTTTTTTCTCCTGAAATCGACGAAAATGTTATAGTAAAAATAATATAAAAGGAAAAATGTTTTGTGATAACTTGAACAAATTTAAAAAAAAAGAACACTGCGTCTTTTTTTTTTAAGCTTTGGAAGTTATTTTGAAATTTTTCGAGAGAAAACTCAACTTTTCTTTTGAATGCGTGCAAATATTAAACCTATTTAAAAATAAGGTTTTTGGCAACCACTCCCTTGGCTTTGGCTAAAAATCTTATGCTTTATGAGATGGAAGCGAAAAATGCCAGAAAATGCTAACTTTGAGAAAGTACAGATTTTAATGTTGAAATTAATTTCTAGCTAAGCCGTTTGTGTAATTCTCCCTGAAAACACCGAAAAGTCACGAAAAGTGAAAAAAGCGTCGATTTCTACTTTTCTCTTTTTCTGAATTTTGATTGCAATGCATAATCCACTGATTTATACAATTTCTTCCGCAATGAATGCGTTCATATTTTCACACCATGACGAAATTTGCCTTTTTGCCAAAATGAATTTTTCAATTTTTCAATCTATGCGATTAGCAGAAAAATCACTTCTAGTTTGTAAAATTTTTTCTGCTACAATCGATGAAAACGTTGACGTATATCAGATGAAAATTGAAAAAAATCTATAATTAGGACTTAAGCTATTAGAAAAACATTAATTCCTTTGTGTAAGATTTTTTTTACAATGTGATTTTACAAAAATAATACTGACCTACCGTAACCCAGGCAAAAAAAAATCAAATTTGACCTAAAAATTTGAAAATGGCTTTTACGATAATACCTTAATGACCAAACTTTGATCAATTCTGAGACAAATATGGCCTATTTCTTGAGATTTTTCCAGAGGCGCTGTCTGAATGCTCAAAAACTGCCTTTGAATATATTTTTTAAAGGTTTTTTATGTTGCTTTTAAATTTCAAGTTATCATTTCTTATGGTTGAACATATTTTTTACAGAGCCCTCTCTTCAAGAAAATGCTGTTTTCAAGACTGACTTACAACGATTTGATCGACGTTCTTTGTCGGGTTAGTGTTTTTTTCACAGAAATATAATTTGAACATAATTTGAACCTGCTACGCCTGAAACGTTCTGCCGCGTAACAATCAAAAATGCTGAAAATTGGGGAGGAAGATTAAAAAAAAGACACTTTTTAAGGCTGTTTTTCTTCGATAATTGTTTACATTTTGAATTATTAAGCATTAAAAAAGATTCTATTTTTAAGAACTAAACAAATAGTTTTCCCCACATAAAAAAGCAATTTTTCTTTTAAAACACTCCGCTTTAGCCAAATTTTTTTTCGTCTGTCATTAATGCGCGGCGGCATTTTTCATGCCTCGCGGTGTCAAATGCTGCATTTCGGGAACCGAAAAAGATTTTTGCCAGTGGTGAAAAACACATTTAAAGATGCCGTTTTTCAGTTTAGAGGGATAATCGATAATCGATGTTCATATTCATTTTTCACGTTAGGGGGTTCTAAATGTCTTCTGTAAAAATTTTCAGCCCAATTGAAGCGAAATGTCGTGTTGTCAGACAGAAAAAAAACAAAAAAATGTCCCTTTGAGAGTTTTAAAAACTCAAATTACCTTACAAATTTCAGATGGACTACGAAACTCGTATTCGTTTACGCCTAACTTGTAAAACATTGGATCAACTACTCGGCCAACATGAACAAAAAGTGGTCTCCCTTTCTCAGCCCCTGCCGTGGACTCTTTGCGTAAATGTTCAAATCGATCGCACGGTAAGTGTAATTCTTACCCAAAAGTTTCGAGGGAACATTTTACGACTTTTCCTTCTGGAAAAAGTTTACCTTCAAAACCGTTCAAAAAACAGGTTTATGACGATTTTGAGAAAATGTACACCAAGCAGGGCAACAAGCATGGCAACGGGCCGGCCCGGGCCGGCCCGACTCAACCAAAAATTTAAGCCTTTTTTCAATGTAAAAATCAAAGAAAACGAAAAACATTTTTTCGGGCCGGGCCAATTTTCAAATTTTCTCGGCCCGGCCCCAAATTTTGCCATGCTTTACACCATCAAATTTTATTCAAAATTTAGCGTCGTGGAAGCTTTTAAAAACAAAAATATTGACAGCTATTTTTTATTTTAAAAAAAACGTCTTAAATGTTCAGAAACAGCAGTGAATAACCCAAAGTTGGGGGAAAATTGTATTTTGCGCCCACTGCATTTTAATGTTTTAGATTTTTGTCCAGCTATAACGCGTCAACATTAAGTTCTGACGCGCCGCGACGCGTTAAACTTGAAAAACCGCAAATTTTACAATGTTTGGTTGCATATTTGAGCCTTGTTCGAACTTTACAGAGACGGCGTCTTAAACAAAAATTTTGAACTGGTTTTGTTTTTGGACGTTTGATTTGTTTTTTTCTTCAAGGGTAATACTAGTTTCTTCTACTTCGTCTTTAATGTAAAAAAAAACAAATCAATAAAGCGGTAATTTAAAAAATATTAATAAATCGAATTGTAATTGTATGCGGATTTTTCCCTTTAAATTGTCAAGATAGGAAAATTGAAATCTTGTCACACCTTCTGTAGTGCATAATTGTAAAATTTAAAACAATTTACACAAACATTTTTTCAGCCCCATGTGCGCCTGACCGTCGTTAAGCGGCACATCGAATGGCAACGGCTCTATGAACGAATTTTCGAGAAGGATGATCAACGGTCGACTGTTTTGTCCAATTCAATAACAATTTCTGACCCTCTTGCTCTTCGGAACTTGAAATTCGAACAGATCGTCATTGTAATTTTGAACTTCAAAACTTTCCAAAATTCGGGTTTCAGGTGGTGCCAGACAGCGATCAATGCGAAATTGATGAGCTACCCAATGGGGTAGAATTCACAATAATCGAGGAAGATTTCGATGTGGGATTGTACACGAGGCATTTGCTACCTCTGTTGGCTGAATTGGAACTGAAATGTGACCGATTGAGCGTTGTAGATGAAAAGAACGATAGGGATCTCCTTCGTCAGATATTGCCTCTGCTTCAATTTGCACGGGTTTGGACAGGGCAAACTTGGGGAGACGAACTGATTGTAAGTGATTCTTTCAATAGAGACAGAGACCAAAACAAACAGAGACATAAAAAGAGACACAGAGACACAGAGACACACATACAAAGGCAGAAAAACAGAGGAAGTTGGCAACAATTCAACATGGGGGCCATACTAGGGTGAGTCCCCCACCCTAGTATGGCCCCCCATGCTCGGTTTAGCCCCCCAATCAATCTTTGTGAGACATCTAGCATAGAGAGACAAAAATTTGTGAACTTCCGTAGGTGGGGTGTTTAACTGATTTATTTGAACTTCTTCAGATAAACCCCCCGTTCAGTTATGCCCCAATATAAACAATTCGGTTAAACCCCCAGCTAATTCAGTTTAACACCTTATCTAAAAAAGTTAAGCCCCCCATACGAACAATTTATGTAAATTACACCGAAAGGTATGAAGAAAATTGTTAGCAGACTTAATATCGGCCAATTCCTTAGGCATTTAGCCAAATTTAGAAAATATATAGTAAAATATATAGCTAGTTAATTTCAACTAAACATAACACAATAAAAAAGATAATAATAAAAAATTGAAATAATATTCAAAATCCTAAAACACAAATTTAGCTGCTCACAATATAGCGTTGGAAATTGGATACTCAGTTACGGGGGGCTTAAATGCATTTGATGGGGTGTTTATCTGAATTACCTAATCGGCACCTGAAGTGGCTGAGTTATTTGGGGGGCCAACTCGGCTATTTTGGGGGACGCAACTGAATTGGCTTGGGGGTGTTACCTGAATTTTTCCCAGGAAGTATCCGAGAGAGATAGAGAGATGGATTGAAAGAGAGAGAGAGAGAGAGAGAGAGAGAGAGAGTAATAGAGGACGGTAAAGAGACAGAAACAGATAGAGAGACTGGGGCATACATAAAGAAACGTGAAGAGAGACAAAAATACCGAAACAGAGAGACGCGGCAAGACAGAGACACAGAGACGTAGAGACACAGAGATATAAACAAAGATACAGAGACAGGAACAGACAGGAGAGACAGAAACACAAAGGAAGTGTCAGAGAGTGAGGGAGAGAGACAAAGACACACAGAAACACAAAGACATAAAAAGAGAGACAGAGACATAAACAAAGATACAGAGACAGAGACAGAAAGGAGAAACAATAGGAAGTGAGAGACAGAGTGAGTGAGAGAGAGAGAGAGCGAGAGAGAGAAAGATAGATAGAGAGGGAGAGACTTATAGAGAAAAGCATAGATAGACAAAGAGACACAGAGACATAGAGACACAGAGACTCAGAAACAGAGAGACAGTTACATAAACAGAGAGATAGAGACAGAAAGGAGAGACAGAAAAACATAGGAAGTGTCAGAAGAGGAGGGATAGAGACAGAGACAGAGACAGAGAGAATGACAGAGAGAGAAGAGACAGAGATAGATAGAGAAAGGCAGAAAAAGATAGAAAAACAAAGGCCTATAAAGAGGTCCATACAAAGAATCAGACACACAGAGAAACAGAAACACAGATACACAAACAGAGAGAGGCACAGATAGAGACAGAGAGACAGAGAAACAGAAAGACAGAGAGAGAGAAAAATAAGAAAGAGACCTTTAGAGAGAGACCTGCAGTGACACAGAGAGACATACATAAACAGAGACGAATAGCCTATTTTCAGGATTGCAAAGAACACCACATGAAGCCAAACTCGTTAAGTCCAATTGGTCCCCAAATTCAGCACCTGGAAAAAGCAACTTTGTCTTACTTCAATTTTCAAGATCAGATAAGACCCCTAGTTGAAGAATTTTTGATGGTAAAACATTCTTTAGAGTAAATACGAGTTTTCATTTCCAGAATGTACAAACCAATCGCACTTATCGTCAAGAACTTCAGGAAGTTGTGATACAGGCAATCGGCCATGGCCAAGAAAGCAATTTAGACGTCGTAGGGATGGAAGTTTTGTGGCAGGATCTCATGCGCCCTCCACGCCATGGAAGGGTGAGACTTTTCAACATAAACATACATTTGGAATGGAAAAAACGGTGTCTTGGAGAATTTTTTAGTTTGAGAAAACCCATAGTTATAGTTATAGTCTGTTTCCAAATAAAGGTCGGCGACTTTTGAGTTACCTCCTTTTAAACCACTTTCGATTTGAAACGTTAATGTGAATAGAAATATAAAATAGAAATAGCACAGTAAAAGAGGAGTGCGCAGACAATTAACCTCTACAACCTCTACAATATAACAAAAATCTAAAAATTATCTTTTCAGGCATAAAGAAGAAAAGTATATTTTAATGGCTCTTAAAACACAAATTTCCATATAACTTTTTTTTAAACACACGTGTAATCTAACTTTTAGTTTACATGTTATTATTAGCATGAAACCTGCAATCGTTTTTATACATAACAAGTTTTCCCTAGTTTCAGGGTTTTTTACACTACCCCGCAGTCGAATTTAGTACCTCGACTCAAAAATCGAGAATTGATTTTTAGGGTCGTTTTCTCTTTAGAGGGCCCTAGTTCATACACAAAAAAGATTTCGATTCTCGACTCGTAAGGATCCTTACTTTTACAATCGAGGATTGGTCTCCTTCTGTCTGTCTGTCTGTCTGTTGGTGTCCCACGGTCATTTTACGCCCGCTGTTCTGAGTCTCTCTTATTCCCCCGCTCTCTCGCCTAGCGCTTTCGCACGTCACGGACATTTGACGGAAATGCAGCGAAAACTTAGAGGCTTCAGAGTGACAGAGGGGATTTCGTCCATTTCCACCGGTTCGGGTCGGTCTTTCGGTTGACTACCGGTGTATTTAGCGTAAATGAATAAGGGGGGGGGGGGGGGGAGCAGGTCATTTTCTATGGGAGGGAGCTGTTGTGCGGTTGAGATTCTAATACACTCTCTTTCTTAACACTTTTCCCAAACATGCGCACCCACACCCATTTCTTAACACTTTTTCCAAACATGCGCGCCCACACCCATTTCTTAACACCTTTCTGGCACATGCGCACCCACACCCATTTCTTAACACTTTTCCGAAACATGCGCACCCACACCCATTTCTTAACACCTTTCCCAAACATGCGCACACACCCATTTCTTAACACCTTTCTGACACATGCGCACCCACACCCATTTCTTAACACTTTTCCCAAACATGCGCGCCCACACCCATTTATTAACACCTTTCTGACACATGCGCACCCACACCCATTTCTTAACACTTTTCCCAAACATGCGCGCCCACACCCATTTCTTAACACCTTTCTGACACTTGCGCACCCACACCCATTTCTTAACATTTTTCCCAAAGATACGCACACACACCCATTTCTTAACACTTTTTCCACAGATGCGCACCCACACCCATTTCTTAAAACTTTCCCCAAATATGCGCACCCACACCCATTTCTTAAAACTTTCCCCAAATATGCGCACCCTCACCCATTTCTTAACACCTTTCCCACACATTCGCACCCACACCCATTTGTTAACACACCCCCAAAAATCAAATCATGTTTAGTACCAAACAAAAGCCCAAAATGTGCCCATCCCATACGATCCAGGAGTGACGACCCGCCGTAGGCGGGTCAGAACTCCTGGTCCTCTCTTATACACTGCGCTTATGGTCTCTCTCTCTCTCTGTGTGTGTGTGTGTGTGGTGTCCCACGGTGAAATTGCGCAGAGTCCGTCACGTGTCTGCGTCTCTCCAATTCCTCTGCACTCTCTCTTACGGGTTCTAACTCCACGTAAATGTACGAAATACGAAATTTGGTCATTTCCACCGTTCATTTCGGGGGCACAGCCCCCGGCGAGCGGCCGGAGGCCGCGAGCAGCCAGAATATTCAGGACCGCCGCAGGCGGGCCTGTGTGTGTTGTCTATCAGCGGAACCCCACGTCTAATGATAAGCTAATGTCCGCGCATTCTTTCCTCCTCCCTTCCTCCAACCGGTCAGTTTTCTATCCCTTTCCCTCCCTCATCGTCAGTCCTCTATCTCTCTCTTTCTGCCCCCCCCCCCCTCTCTCTTTCTCTCTCTCCCTTTCTCTCTTTTGAAATTTGAAAGTTTCTTGGGATCACAAACCGGGCCACCTTAGACCCCGCCTGGGATGACATTCCAGGCTTGACTAGTATATATATATATATATATATATATATATATATATATATATATATATATATATATATATATATATATATATATATTTATCAACTCAAAAATCATTTATCAACTTCTCGAGACGCCTAATGGTTGAAAAACACCTGTAATTTGCTAGAATCTCATTAACTGCTCAAAAATTGAATTACACTGCCACAGTTTATTATCTGCCTTATTTCCAGGCCCGACTTCGGCGGTCCTCACTCCTGGCTCCTCGCGGTCTTCGGCCGCTCAATTTGGCGGCCTGCGGCCGCACGGATTCATGGCCTTTGACCGCTCAAATAGGCTGTAAACAAGAACGACATCCCAAAAGTTACAGAGAGATCTTTCCCTATTCCATGTCTCTAGCAGTCTCTGGCAATTAGAGTTGTTAAAACAAGTATAATATCTTTTGACTACTCTGCATAATGATCGCAACCCATTCCTCACACCCACACTCTTCTCTCAAATGTCTCCCGGGCGGCTGCTCCTCTTTCTCATTGTAACTGGCATTTTCGGCTCGTACTGTGTAGACGGAAACAACAAAAAGATTATGCTACAAAGTTCCGGTGTTCAGGCACAGCAATTTAAGTTTATCGACGAACTGGAAATAATATCCCCACACAAGTGCGAAACAAAGAAAGATGCTATGAACATTTTTGTGAAAAGCAAGACTGATCATTCAATTGTTAGAATAGCACAAGAGGGAGAGAAAGATGTAAGGTGTGAGGTTGATGTGCTTAGCGAGGAATACGATATAAAAGTGTACGTTGCAGACCAACGTTTGAAAAATAAAGACCATTTGGTAAATGTTTCCCTATGTATCAATGAAATGCATTAGATTCTGATAAGTAGAAATAGACAGAGAGAATATTTTTCAGACCATTTTGAAACATTTGGTTCATCGTTCGTTCCCCAGCTGTGATACAGTAGGTAATACGTCTTTGCATCATTTGTGGACGTGTGCTTTGCTACAAGACCCGGAGGTTGCTGAAGGGTATGTACTTAAATTTGAGTATAGTTTATTCTATATACTCCATTTCTAACAAATACTCGTTTAAAGCCTTAAAATACATTTTTCAGACCAAAGGACAACAACACAATGATTATAATTGATATTATCGCTGGAGCCATTGTAATAGTAGTCGTAATTGTCGTTATTGTGATGGTGGCCAAGAAAAGAAGCAGAAGCAGCCATCGTTCCCGTAGGAGTACCAGGTAACACAGAATTATTATAGCTTCCCAGATCAACAATAGGTACTTCAGGGACCATCTAAAGGTTTTAGAGCTATCTATGAGTTCTCGAGATTCGGGGGCGGCCGTTGGTACCCGACCAATTGTGTTCAATTGAAGCCGCGAAGCGGCCAGAGGCAGCCAAAGGTTGCTTTACTGAGCGGCCGCAGGCTGCGAAAAACGAGTGAACTAAGATTTATTTGCCGATCCGAGAAAAAGACGACCCGCGTAGCACGTTGTTGACTTCTGGTAGCGTAGAAAAAGCGAAGACGCGGGGGAAAACGGCTTTTTTTAACGATTTCAGTGTAGCGGCGGATATATTCTGAGTGAATTGCATTTCATTCGATAGAGCATCTATAAGGCAATCAATTGGTCATGCTGAAAATTGATGAAGTCAATTATTTTTTGAAACATGACCGTTTCTGTGTGTATACCGCGCATGCCGAGCCGCGCGCGATTGTGCATCGTGGCCAGCGAAACTTGTAAGCTCCTAATCTTGAATTGGGAATACTTTAGAACACTTCACAACAAATGCATATTCATTACTTATGGTACCATCTAAACCAGAAAAGCATATTTAGCCAACTAGGGAATGTGACGTAAGCATCTATAGAGATTTTGTGTGCAACCCACATCATTCGATAGAGATTGGAAAAACCAATCGATTAGTCAATTTAAAAATTACTGAATACAATCTACTTCTGAGATGGGAGAGCTTAGTCAGAAAAAAAGCAAATAGTTTTCAAGTTCTGTATGTTTTTTCTCTCCAAAATATACCTTAAATATTATGAAGACTAAGTGGTCTTTAATGAGCGCATAATTCAATAACCAGGCGAGTTATGCAAATTCTGAAGGCAGTGCCTGAAAGCTGTTTAAAAATGCATGATGTGACTGATTTTGGCACACAGCCCAAAATATGCTGGCTCGTAAATAGAAAACTTTGGTGCTATCGCATTTGGGGGAGGACGGTTCGTAGTTGGGGGCAAGGTATGCTAATTTTCAGCATTGACTGGATACGCCAAATTTGAATACGCTTATTAGAATTAGATAAATAAAAATGTAATGGGTAAAACTGATGGACGCCTAAGTTTTTAAAGTATGTAAATAAGTACTTAGGTAGATAAGATAATTAACGTAGTAAAAGTTAGGTAGTTGGGTAGATAGGAAGGTACAGCTGTTGCCAAAGCGGCATCCTGCCAAAAACGGCCTTAATGCAGCATTCGTGAGATGCTCAGCGAGAAATAGTGCGCAACTAGCCAAGACGCAGAGAAAAAGCGACTTTTTGCTAAATATGCTCGTTTGGCGACCGCTATAAAAAGGTAGGTAAGGTAAAAGATTCATAGGTTTGTCGTCGGTAGGTAAGGATAATTGAATTTAAAATACCTATTTTTAAACCATAGCCTGCCACCCCTCACCCACCCCCACCTACGATAGCACTTACCTACTTACCTATTCTACCAATTGTGGAATGTTATCTCCATAGCTTTCATAATTAAAATATGCTTAAATCAGTGTTTTCTAACAATTTCTTATCTCTTTTTCTTATATTGTACTGTGTACTAAATTTTACCGAATAAATGTGCATATTAAGTGCTCTCGATTCCCATTTTCAAATGTTCCCGCCAATAGAATCAGGAAATACCCCTCATTTTTGCACTTTTCAGTGAACCCCCCATATTTTAGGATTCATAAATTGACATAGAGGAGAGATATAATACTTACAGGAGACTTATTTTCTTAAAATTCAAATTCATTTTTCAAAACCCTATCTTTCAGATCGGCGGAGACTCGTACCCGTTCCTACCGTCCCCGCCACACGCGTTCCTCGGCTACCCGCACTCCCTACTCCGTCACGAGGTCTCCCCGTCGCCACTCTTCTGCTACTCGCTCTCCCAGGAGACACCGTTAAAAGTATAAGGGCGCCGATATCTTCTATAAAGGTGTTCGTCATCCTAACATTTTGTACCTTGTATTTTTTTGTAGTTGGGCTTTTTTTCGGGTGAAAAATATTACTAAAGTGTTTGCTCGAAAAATCAGGGGCGAGGTATAAACATTTCTGTTTTCTGACTGTTCTCTGATTTTTTGATTGCGTTTTTTCTACCGTTTTCCTTTTTCATGAATAAAGCACACTATTGTCATTTATGCTTCATATTTTTTTTATTTTTTTCTATCGAATACATTCCTTTTCAAGTGTGTCCCATTTCAGTTTTTCGTTTTTAAAAATCTTGTTATTTATAGCTGTCGCCAAATTGGAATCGTGCCAACAAAATTAGAATGTTCAAGTGATGCTCTGTTGTTATGGAAAATTCGTAGTCTAATCATTTTCGACAGAGCATGCTTTGCATGTTTCCGCAATTAGCATAAGATTTCGGTTTGGCTACGTCTATAATCGCTAGTGCTGTCATTGTCACGCCCGTTTTTTTATAATTGACTAAAAAAAACGCATGTTGGCTTATTCGAAATTTTCATGAATTTTCATGTGGAATTCATGAAAGTTTTTCGATGTTTATTTCGAATTCGCATTTTGTGGAAAACCAATGCAGGTTTCTAAAAGTCGTTGTAACCACAGAATTGGTTACATTTTGAACTTCAACTTTAGTTTGAAGTTATTTGATTTTTTAGGTCGTCAATATATAAAAGCCCATTGTTAGCCTTACAGCTTCACTTTTTTACTATCGAATTTTTATCAGACACTATCTAGAACCTTTTAACATGAAAAACGATCCCAAAAACCTATTATCGATTTTTTGGTCGGAGTACTGTAGTCCCCAGGGGTACTGTGTTTTCTCTCCAACTTAAGAAAATCTAATGTGTTAGGTATGTCATCGGGGTAAAATGTTACCCTGACAAAGATTATATATATAATGATTATAATTATAATTATAATTAGACAAAGATTATAATTAGCATAAAACTTGATTTTCAAAGTATGAAAAAGTTATGACCCAAAAAGTGCTCGAAAAATTACAAGATATCATTTTTCTCCCGCGAATTAAAAAGGGTTTTGCAGATTTTTGATGCGTTGTTAAGCCAAATTTAATGCATAGTATATGTTTTTTGGACCAATTTTGTAGAACCCGAAAGTTTTCAAAAATTGCAAAAAGTGAGCGTGCCACACTTTGCGGCGATGACTATTAGGGCGTACGAGTCAATCAAAAAAAGTTACAAATGGTAAACGGAAAAAGATTTTTTATAAAAACTTTTCAAAATAAATCGACAAACTCGCTATAAAAATGCGAAAAGAACACTTTTAAAAAAATTCAAACAACAGAAGTATTTTCTGTTTTTTTATACCCCAAAAAATATTTATATGTCTTGGTAGCCTTCCTTCAAACCCACTTTTTAGTGGAATTCTTAATAAACGTTTTCCTATGAAACATTGTAATTTCAGCTGCCTTAATTGAATGGTTCGCCACCAAGAGCGCTTTTGTCAGTCGCTTTCTACATATCCAGTTTTCATAAAATTGTGCGCGCGCGCCTAAAAAACCAAAATTTCTTATGGATTCGGGCTACCCGCGCCGACCCCACCTTTGCGGCGCCTAAGTTAGGGATCTATCTTGCTTTATATAGGATTTAAAAACCCAAAAAATTGTTTTTAAAATTCGGTCTGCGGTCCTAGCATTGATATGATATGTAGATGAGGTCGTAAAGTAGCTATAAGCAAACGTAACAGAAAAAGGAAGAACAGATTTTGACAATTTTTGTTATTGCCATAGAATATCGACATTTATCTATTTGCCACGCTGCTTTCCCGAGACTTTCTTTTTTGAAATCGTCGAAGCTAATTTCTTCGACGGAGAATTGGTCACATTCGTGGCAGTAGTCTGAGTATTCGTAGTCTTCGTTCCCGTTGTCTTCGTACCCATTTTTTGGTTAAATTTCATGCCTCATTGGCCAACATTTTTCTTTTGCTTGTATATAACAACGACAATTACGGCAACGAGCCCTGCGATTATAAGGACAGCTCCGCCAGCGATGACACAAATAGCCCAAATGGGAAATCCACTGCTTTCCTCCTCTTCGACCTCTGAAATGAGTGTGTGAGTGTGTGAGTGTGTGAGTGTGTTTGCTCTATCTTACCTAAGCCATAAGGATCTACTTGTTTTGTCACTGGATTGTACTGCTGCTTAACGCTACAGTCAGTCCCATTGATCTCTTTGCAAACATTCTTCCACATTTCTTCCATCACTTCGCAACCTTTAACTTTGCCTTCCTTTCCAGATATTCCAATCCTCAGTGTACCATTCTCACTGCATCCAGGCTTAAAAAAAGCCTAAAATTTACATCACAGACATAAACATAAAGCGTTATAGAATCCTGTATAATAACATTTGTTCCTTTATAACATTTGATTGTTGTCATTCTATCCGTTAGCAGTGCAACGTAATTTGCGTAAAGATACCCCCCTTCATTTCCTCCAACCGGCCGTGGGGAAAATTTTATTAAAAAATGGTGCAAAAGTAAGCGCCGCAGACCGCCCACATGAGCGGCCGAAGGTAACTATCATTGTTTGTGGCTAACATGAGCGGCCGAACGCCGCCTACCTAAGTTGCAGAAGGCAACGACCAACGTTTGAGGCGGCCGAAGGCCGCCGAGCCGTGAAGGCTAAGACCCGCGTAGCTTCTGGTTAACTATATTCAAACTTAATAACGTACCCTTCAGCAACCTCCGGGTCTTGAAGCAAAGCGCACGTCCACAAATGATGCAAAGACGTATTACCTACTGTATCACAGCTGGGGAACGACCGATGAGCCAAATCTTTGAAAAGTGTCTGAAAATTATTCTCTCTACCTATTATTAATCATTTGAATCTATGGTCTGTCTCTGTCTCAAGGGATTTCATTGATACATACATAAAACTTACCAAATGGTCTTTATTTTTCAAACGTTGGTCGGCAACGAATATTTGTATAATGTATTGCTCGCTAAGCACATCAACTGCACACCTTATATCTTTCTCTCCCTCTTTTGCCATTCTAAGAACGAAAGGATCAGTCTTGCTTTCCACAATAATATTTATAGCATCTTCCTTTGTTTCGCACTTGTGTGGGAAAGTAATTTCTAGTTCTTCGACGGTTTTCTGAAATGACCGTTGCTTGAAATGTTGCAACAACAATTACCTTTGCAATTAGTGCAAATACGATTTTTCTGTATGCAGTTGGGTCAGGATCGTCGTCTCCTTCCACACAGTGCCATCCGAAAATGCCGATTGAAAAGAGAAAGAGGAGCAGCCGTTCGAGAGACATTTAGGGAGAAGAATGAGGGTGAAGAGAAATGAGCATTATGCAAAATAGTCAAAACATATTGTAGTGTTCGCCAATTTTACTTCTTGGCCTATTCGCAAATGGAACCCTGACGCAGTATTGCGTACGTATCCTAAAACACAGGATTTTCGTACGCAAATTTGCGTCTGGTGTCATTTGCAGAGCGAAATTGAGCGAACTAGCATTGGCGACGACTATTAACTAGTTTTAACAACATTCTTTTGAAACAAGCAAATTTAGTTAGCATGTTTTTGATATTCTTTCAGTTTTCCGAAATGTTTTTATTGTTTTAAAACAAGAAACTCTCAAAATAACCGTTAGGGTGCTCATATGTCGTCCGTATTCAACCACAACTTTCTGTGCGTTTTTGCATTACGGTCGATTATGTAAGATACCGACGCATAGCATTCAGTATCGTTATATTTTCCGATAATTTAGATATATTTCTATAGTTTAATAAGAAATATAGAAAAGTTAATTTGCCGTCGCTCTCAAATTAAATTTAAATTTAAAAGTTTATACAAAATTGGCGACTATCCGCGCTCTATTGCTAAATACCGTATTCAGAGCCTTTTTGAAAATGGCTATTTTATCCTGTATTTTTATTTTTTCCGAGGTGATTTTGGTAATAAAAATACGAAAACTATATGAAAAACCAATTAAAACATATATACATATGTGTGAAAAGACTAACGTTGAAAAAGTAAACGATTTGTTTGAAATGTAGAAAGGACCTTCAATAAAAAGTCTCTATTTCTCTTATATTTCCAGATCTTAAATAAACAGCAAAAAGAACTTGAGTTTTTAACATGGAAAACGAATCTCCGCCTGTTTTTTCTCATCTAAATCGCCTATGACATCCTATGTTTTTTGTTGTTTTCACTACGATACGTATGTATTTTACGGGTTTTTTGTTGAGGTTGTTAAAACAAAATATAAATATTTTCGATAACAACCACAATAATTCAACTTTTATCAAATTGTCTTTTGAGAAGTTCTTTTAAAAAGGCGGAGATTCGTTTTCCATGATGAAAACTCAAGTTCTTTTTGCTGTTTATTTAAGATCTGGAAATATAAGAGAAATAGAGACTTTTTATTGAAGGTCCTTTCTACATTTCAAACAAATCGTTTACTTTTTCAACGTTAGTCTTTTCACACATATTGTATCTCCTTTCTATCTTTTATTTAAAAAGACAAATGAAAATGACCGTTTAAGCGGCGGCACGCCGCATATTTGAACTGCCAGCTTTTTGAGGACGTCTGAGAGATGTGGGGTTTACTGGCCGTTTCAAATCGCAAACAAAATCTACCCTAACTAGTGAAATAAATGGAGAAAAAGCAAAAAAGTTGGCAGAAGCAGGAATAGAACCCTTGACCTCTCTGGTAAGAGACCGGGCCTCTAATCAATACACCACATGACAGCTGAAGTCTTACGGCTCCAAATTAATGACATAATCGGGTGCAGCAGCGAATCCGCCCTTTACGGGATACTACACGAAATGTAAAGTCATTGACCTTTAAACAGAAAAACAGTGTCAGGTATGTATATATACTCGAGAATCACTGGAATAGGCACCAAATGCGCCAAAAGTTTACAAAAACTGCTTGTTTCATTAGGTAGATGGAACATTTCTCGGAATATTATTGCATTTCCAGAATGTACCCAAAATTTTACCTAAAGGAAAAATTTTGGTGCCGTTTCTACAACGATGAACACCCAAAAACCGTTACCGAAAAATTGCTTACGGCGGCGGCGGCGGCGGACACGACCGGCGACCATTTTCTTTAAACCCGCAATTACACTGTGGGGGTTCAAAGTGGTCAAAATCAACTTTTAAAAAAAGTAATCGACGCGTCTTGAAAAGCTGAAAAAGAATATGGCTGTTAAAAATGCAAAAAATTTAAATTTAAGATCACACGCGCCGAAAACCTTCGAAAAAAGCTTGCAAACGGGAAATTTGAAAATAAATCTACCCAGCGCTTCGCGCTGGATATAATGCAAATTCTCTCAGAAAACAGGGATTTCGTATTCGAGCAAAAGAACATCCCGCTATCCTTGTCTCTATTTCGGAAATGCACTATAGAAACAGAATCATTTATGAAATCACAACTTTCGGCTCAAGCTCTGACAAAATGCCATTTGTCGACATCTTCCGGCAGAGCAGATGCAGCTGCCTGAGGAGCCGACTTTCCGACGATTTCTTCAGCATTCTTCAGCTGATGCGCAGCTCCTTCGACACAGCACTCCCTAAAAATCCGTTTTTAATCTAATTTTTTTTCTCTAAAATATACGTGTTAAGCTCCGGCTTCTCCTGTTTAACCAGCTTCTTCCAGAATGCACTTGTCTCGTCAATCACTTTTTGGGCATAGTCTCTTCCCTTGAATTCCCCATTGAATGCGAAGCTGTTGGCCGGTTTTCCAGCGGGGATCTTGTAACTGCCGAACCAAGCGACGGTAGCCTGAAAATAAGTGAGTGTGTGAGTGTGTGAGTGTGTGAGTGTGTGAGTGTGTGAGTGTGTGAGTGTGTGAGTGTGTGAGTGTGTGAGTGTGTGAGTGTGTGAGTGTGTGAGTGTGTGAGTGTGTGAGTGTGTGAGTGTGTGAGTGTGTGAGTGTGTGAGTGTGTGAGTGTGTGAGTGTGTGAGTGTGTGAGTGTGTGAGTGTGTGAGTGTGTGAGTGTGTGAGTGTGTGAGTGTGTGAGTGTGTGAGTGTGTGAGTGTGTGAGTGTGTGAGTGTGTGAGTGTGTGAGTGTGTGAGTGTGTGAGTGTGTGAGTGTGTGAGTGTGTGAGTGTGTGAGTGTGTGAGTGTGTGAGTGTGTGAGTGTGTGAGTGTGTGAGTGTGTGAGTGTGTGAGTGTGTGAGTGTGTGAGAGTGTGAGTGTTTGAGTGTGTGAAACGTTACTTACATCAAGAAGCCCCGGAAAATACTTCTCCACATCGGTGATTTCGTTGATTTTCTCAGCAAGAGGGTCAGTAACATCGATAGCCACCAACTTCCAGTCGGTTTCTCCCTCGTCAAGAAGAGCCAACGTACCAACGATTTTAACCTAACAATCTGTAAATCTTGGACCAAACTACAAAACCTGCAGGACAGCCCCTCTCCCAGCCACCTTGGAACCGATTTCGATGACGTCGATGGGGTCGTTGTCCCCCTTGGCTCCAGTTTCAGGGACGATGTGGTTAGGATCTTCCCAAGTCTGAAGCAGTTTAAATAGTGAAAAAGAGATGCATAAAAGTAGAGAGACAAAGAGAGATAGAAACAAATAGGCAAAGAGGCCATGAGGCAATGAGGCAAAAAGACAAAGAGGCAAAGAGGCAAAGAAGCAAAGAGGCAAAGAGGAAAAGAGACAAAGAGGAAAATAGGCAATGACGCAAAGAGGCAAAGAGGCAAAGAAGCAAAGAGGCAAAGAGACAATGAGGAAAAGAGGCAAAGAGGCAAAGAGACAATGAGGTAAAGAGGTAAAGAGGCAACGAGGCAGAAAACCTCCTACCTGAGGCAGAGCTCCATAGTTCCAAATGTAACCCTTGTGAGGGAAAACGTTGTGAACAAAACGAGGAACCCCCTTCTTTTCGTCTTGCTTAATCGGGCTGAGCAATTCCTTCGTAGCCATCTGAATCGCAGGATGAAAAAATGATTTTGATTTTTACTAACCTCCATTTTGGCATTAGTCCACCTAGGAATTTCCACAATCATATTGAAAATCTTCTTCTCCTCATCAGCATAAAGAGGAATATCGTGCCAAGGAGATACGATGCCGTTAGGGCCCTCTGAATGTGATTTTGTGAAAAAAATATAGAATCTGTTCCAACGAAAGATAGGCGACTTTTGATCGAAAAACAATTTGAAACACTAAAGTTATGGCGCTATTTTGATAAAACTCGAGCTAATCGCATTCGGTTGTAACATGAAATTGTCAAACCGGCTTTTGTTCTCAGTATAAGTTTATGTAATGTCACAAAAAAACTATTTTAGCCGATTTTGGTTCATCGAGATTACGGTAGCTTAGGATATTGTAACAAACACTTTTTTGACTGTATCGCGCTTCTACATTGACCAAATCTTGTTTTGAAAAAAGAAAACGATAGAGAATTTTGTTTTTCATTACACTACGCTTGATGCCATTTAGCGTATTTTACGACAAAAGCCTAAGATGGTGAGAAAAACGCAAAATTTTACTGTGGTTCTCATTTTTTTTCATGGAAATCCCGCTTTAAAAGGAAAAAAAGAAATTTCAGAGCTTGTTTTAATTAGATTGGCCATAAGAATTTTTCAAAGCCAATCCAGTGAATACAAGCTGAGAAAATGTTTTCTCCCGGATTTTTTAGGCTTTTGTTGTCAAAACCGCAAAATGGCATCAAACACCATTAGATGTAAAACAACATTGTCCATCAATTCTTTTTGCAAGCCGAGATTTGGTCAATATTGAAGCGAGATACGGTCAAAACAATGGTTGCTACAGTATCCCAAGCTACCGTAATCTCCGTGACTCAAAAAACGGGTTGAATCGCGTTTAGGGATCTACGTGAAGTTTTGTTGAAGTCAAAAACTTATGAAGATCTCATGTCACGCGGTGGTTTAGTCATATATGGATGATAAAAGGACTAAATGTCCCGCTGTAGTACCAACGTTTTGTTCCCTCGTTGGAAACGGACTATAATCAAAACCTTCACTTACTAATATAAGCCCTGTAGTCCAAAGAGTAAAGGGACCCTCTTTCCACAACTTCGTACTTGGTAAAAGCGGCCATGGTCGGTCAAATGAGAAGAATGACCTGAAACACTCAGAATGAGAAAAAAACGAGTTAATGGCAAAAACATCAGTGAGAAATGATAGCAACGGGAGTGGAAAGGGCCTTGGCAGACAAACACAGGCAATATCAAAGATGAGGGGCAATTGATAAGGAAGGGGAGCAAAGTGCCAAGAAGGGCAAATGGTGGACTTTTAACTGACGAAAAATTGAAATTCTAAAAAAAACGATTTTTCATGAGCTTTCCACACCCCGTTTGTCGCAAAACGCAAAAAAGCACCTGTTTGCTGTGGACATTCAGAAAATCTTTACGCAGTTTATTTCTTTTTATTGGTTTTATTAAAGCTAAAATTCTTTCTATAAAAATCTGTTTCGCGAGAACATGTAATTTATGAGAAAATTTTCAGTGTTTTACATGAACTTTCAGTAAATTTCACTTTCATAGCTTTATACCCCGAAGTTCACGAGAATAACATTAGCCAATTACAACGTCCGTCAAAATAGTAACCACTTAAAACATTGAAATCGCTAAATTAAATTCGACACGCATGAGATTTTAAGACACGTTTTACATTAGATGGGGAGATATCCAAAATGTACTGTAAAAATATCAAGATTAACCAATTTTAGTTTTAAAAAGTTTATTTTGTTTCTCTGCAACAATCGAGCCCTTTATAGCAGTGCAAAAGATTTTTTTCAAAAATTATATTCTACAAAAAACATCGTTATTGTGGTAAGCATGCAACACCCAGGCAACGCAAACACTTAGAGAAAAAGCCGCTGTTTCAGTGGAGCTACAGTCACTAATTCTTTTCTAAAAATTCGGTTTTTTATTAACTGAAAAGGTGGAAACTCTTTCAATGTAAACTCAAATTGTATCCTTAAACGTATAACATTACCTGACAATTTTCAGTGTTCTTAATGTGATTCTACTAAATGAGGCAAATTCAAATAAATTTCATTTTCATAGATTTATACCCCGAATCGCATAACTACATTAACGGATAAAAAATCCTTGGTAATACAAAATATTTAAATCTTTAAACAAGCTAAAATATATTCGACCGGCTAGAGTTTTTATGACAATTTTTTTTAACATTAGTTGGGGCTTTCATGCTTTTTTTTGAAAGCCACGTAGAGAACAAAGTTCACAACACTAAAAATTAAATGATAGCCTAAGACATTTTTTTTCCAATAAACGCCCACAATTCAAATTTTCATTTTATCAAACAATGATGCAATATTACTCTAGCAAACAATGAAATGTCAAAAGATGAATTTTCTCATTCAGGCAAGTTTTCAAAAACAACATGAAAACAAAAATAACGACTCTGAATAGTTTGAAAAGGCATCAAAACCAAGTCAGTTAATGCTTATATATTATCCCGTTTTTACAAAAGTTATGTAATTTCGTCAGAGATTGAAGAAAAGTTGCACAACATTAAGAGAAAAAGCGTAAAATCGATAAAGATAACGACAAACGTTTTGATAAATTTAAGGGGCGGAAGCGAGTAATCGAATAAGCTGATAAGAAATCAAAGTTTAAAGAGTTGGTACAAAGTTCTAATTTTGTTTTACTTTTATTGAAGTTTCCTTTGAAAATGGTTTAGGAACATTTTTTTTTTAAATGTTTGTTTAGAGAACAGAGAAATAATCGAAAAACTTTCGACTTCATGAAAAATGTAATGTCAGTGTAGAAAACCTATATTTTCAATTTTTTAAGTGCATTTACAAGCACTTAGGTTTTTTTTTTTTTTTTTTTTTTTTTTTTTTTTTTTGTGTGAGCATTTTAATGCATTTTATCAAATTCTACGCAACATTTGAGACAAATTAAGTTTTTAAAACATAAATACTTTGCTACCCGATGTACTCAAAAACGCTAATAATGGCTTAAAGTCAAGGGGAAAGCAATGTAAAATCAGAGATTTTTAGCTTTTCGCACATTGCGCGTTCTTTCCCGTACAATTGTGCGCTTTTCGAGTACTTTCAGTACTACGGGTCGCAAAATGTTTGACTTTTCATTCTGGCATGCTTTCGCTGTGAGACCCACTAGTTTTTGATTCATAAAATTTCCCTTTGACCGCTCTATCGATTGATACTAAATTTACTTCAATTGAAAGATTTTCTATTTTTAGCAAAGTTCTGGCACGCTTTCGCTGCGAGACCCTAAAATAATTTTCAGGCTATAAGCTGTTGTTGCCAAAGGCGACAACATATTGAAATATGAGATTGATCAGTTAAGATCAAGAGTGGCTGAAACTCGAGCCGGCCCGGGCCGGGCCGCGCATTTTCGGCAGGGGGGCCGGCTCGAGCCGGCCCTGGCAGGCCCCGGTATTTTCAAAAACCTTTTTTTAAATGTAACTCTTTTCAAAGTTTTTATTTTCAAGATCTGTTTGTTGCAAAACATAGTTCTAATTGTGCAAAACATACTGTGTGAAGGAGGATTCGAACTACCCTATATAAATTTTGTATGTTTTTCATGGCCGATTGGCTAAGAGGTCGGACTCCGCAATCCGAAGTTGCCCCAGTTCCATCCCCTGTCGACATAACTTTTTTGCCATTATTGTTTTAAGTAATTATTATGTTAGAGAAATATCGGGCCGGGCCGGGCCGAGTGGGGCCGGGCCGAGATTTTTTGGAGACCGGGCCGGGCCGGGCCGGCCCTCAGCCAAACTTGGTTAAGAGGAAGCTGAGATCTAATATGTGGTCACATACACCGTCACGGATATTTGCGCTTTAATAATATGGGTGCTAACATTTGAGGGCTTGTATATGCAAAAATCTTTTATAAAAAAATTCGAAAAAGTTATGTTTTTGTGAAAAAAAATCTAACTTTAAAAACAATGGTTATTTCGGGTACATATACAAAGAGGATTTCAACGGTGTTTAGTTTGTCATCACCGCACAATTTTAGCAAACCTACAGTAACCAGGGGTGACCTACCGTAACCCGGGACCAAAAGTCGACAATGTTTAACAAAAAGATTTTTTTTAATGTTTTCACAACAAAAGCGCGTCTTAACTGACTTTTTCATGTTTTATTGAGTGATCGATTTTTGCCAATTTCATGTATATTTCCGCCGTACATACAGCTATACTCATATAGCCGTCGGCAAACGGAAATCGGCAAGAAAAAAAATTTTCTGCGTCTCTGCTTTTTCACGTTCTTTCCGCCTGCGTATCACTCTAATGCTGCATTAGGGTTTCTTGCAGGATCCGAATTTGGCGACAGCTATAGTGAGTCGGTTCTGTCGCCTGTTTGGCGCACTTCGGTTCCCAAACACCCTGAATCATCGTCAAAGTCCGTTTGAAATGCAAACACTTTCGAAACACTTGCCTAAGTTTTTTTCAATCATTCGTCATGTGGAAATGGATTGGTGCCGGTGTTTTTCTGTCACACCATCGGTGAGCAAGGCACTGATTAATGGGGTGACAACTGGAAGGAGTCTTTCTCATTTCAAATACTCCTTGCCCTTTCTTATCAAAGTTATTCGTTTCCTCACCTCACATGGACACGGTCAACTGTCCTATCTGCTGCGAAGCTTACGGTAAGTGATTAAAATTATAACTTAAACATTAAAGCAATTATACAATAAAGTTACTAGATTTTCCAAATCTAAAATGCATGAATTTTTCGCGTTAGAGCTTCATTTTTTGAATTCTGTAAACAATTTTCCTAAAATATAGTGCGTTTCCTAAAAAGAGACAAGCAAAAGGGGGTTTTCCTAAAGGGCTAGGTACATTTGGTCCCGCCGCGATTTCTTGATTGTCTGCACACTCCTTTTTTACTGTGCTGTTTCGTTTGATAAATTTCTATTCATTCAATGTTTCAAGTTGGTAGTGGTTAAATACGGGTGGAAATCAAGGTCCGTGGATATTCGTCGACTCTTTGTCGGAAATGGACTATAGAAAATTACGAAATTCTGATTTTGCATGGTTACAATAGGACTATTGTATTACTTAATCAAAACATTTTAAAAATAGTGAATGACCATGTTTAAGTAGTCCCTTGACAAAAATTCGCACATTTGATGCGTAATTTAGCTAACATTGTTAGGGTGATATAATATTATATTAATTTTTCAAAATCGAGATGCTGAAAAGCTTACGGTTGAAATACAAACTTTGGTAAATTCACTATTATCAGAGTAAGGTTACATTAGCTTCAAAGTAACCTTATCAAAAGAAATCAACCGATCTAGGAATTAGTGGTTAAACTTTTTAAATTGCTATTCCATTTTAAAACTTACTTATTTGGGCAACTGTATGAAAACAACGCAGGAAAAATCTGAATTCACCAGGGATCAAGATATTCGATTGATACGACCCTAAGCAGTTTATGTGAATAACTAAAAAGTTTTTATAACAATTTCTTGAAAAACTAACTTCTTAACTTCTCGTTAACAAAAAAATCTCAAAACTGATGTGAAACTTTCAAATTGCGTATATAGTCTTCGCCAATTTTACTTCTTAGCCAATTCGCAACTGTAATCCTGAAGCACTATGGCGTACGTATCCTAAAACACAGGATTTTCGTACGCAAATTTGCGTCTGGTGTCATTTGCACAGAGCTAAGAGCGAAATTGGGCGAAGTTGCAATGGCGACGAACAACGTGCCAATGTTTTGATGTTGTATCACATGAAGATGAATTCAACGCTTAGTTTGATTAATGTGGGTTGCCTAAATTTCATATAGCGAAAAAATAGAAAACCCACAAAACATTTCCGAAAATTGTGTTTGGAATTGTGAAGGAGTTTCTTAAGCCAATTTGTAAATCTTATAAAGATATATACGAATAATTTTTTTAGCTCCATTGATAAAAAATACTATTTTTCAGACAATAAGTCCCGTATCCCTGCAATGGGACATTGTAAATGCAATGAGACCATCTGTATTTCTTGCATAAAAACAATTCAAGAAATTTGTCCCTACTGTCGTCAAAGGTCCTTCCACAATCCGAAACTGAACAAGGCAATTGTCGGTGAGTACACTACAAAACTGTTTTTTTGTTGTTGCAGAAATAGCAGTTTCTTTGTATCGTAATCCGAGTGTTTTTGCGTTTTTTACTACAAAAGCAAAAATTTCTTGCGAAAATCCACGAAAAATTTTGATAAATTCAGAACTAAAAGAAATAAAATAAAGGTTTTTTAAATACCTTTTCTTATTTTTGATCAGTATTCCCTTGTTTTTTTCAGAATTTTCGATTAATTTTTACAAAACAAAATGTTTGGTTTTTTATCAACTAACGGAAAAACATGCAAATTACGATTGAAAGGGACTGGGATTTCTCTCCATGAAATTTGTATTTCAAAATTTGTTTGCAAAATTTGTTTCAAAACTGTTTTAAACAAATTTGACTTGAAGATAATCTCAACTGAGATTCCTACTTTTAGAAAAAAAGCTTTGTGTTTGGTAATTAGAAAACTTTTATTGGCAAAAACAAAAAATACAGGAGAGGAGGTAATTAAAAAAACAGAGATCAAACTAAAAAAACTTTGAAAATTGTAAAACGGTAAATTTTGAATATGATACTTGTAACAATCAATTACAAACTTTTGGTTTTTAGAAATTTACTCAAATGTTTTCGATTATAGGAAAAGCTTTGGCTGTTCAAACTTTTCAATCACACATGAATTTGGCAAAATTTTAAAAATTGGCAAATGAAGATTTATAAAATATAATTCATTGAGACCATCTGAAATAAAAATAATTCGAGAAATTTGTCCTTGTTGCCGTAAAAGTCCTTCGAAAACCCGAAACAAACACAACCCTTCTTGGTGAGTAAGATTTGGAACTGTTTTTGTTTGTTTATCGCGGCTTTCTATCATCAAATGGCGCCACTTCCGTCCAAAACAGGTCAAACTCGCTGTTTCAACTGAAAACACCACGTGGGGCAAACAAATTTTGAAATACACTTGTCATGGAGAGAAATAGTTGTACCTTTTTATCGTAATCTGAGTATTTTTGCAATAGTTAATGCAAAAATTTTTTTTTGCGAAAATTTTGTTGTCTCTTTCCATTTGGGAAAATTCTGGAAACAATCCGAACTGACAGAAAAAAAAATATCGTAAGTGAAGGTTTCGTTTTACCCGTTTGAAAAAAAGGAAAAAAAGTGAAAAAAAATACCTCTTTTTTTTTTTTAAACAACCGTATAAACCAATTGAGCATTAATTTAATGACAACTTAGATTTATTTTAGCAAAAAAAAATTGTAGCCTTCGTTTTTGGAAATAACAAACTCTTATTAGTAAAAACAAAACTTCCTATCAAAAACAGAAGATACTTGAGAGGGGAATCAAAAAACAGAGATCAAAGAAACAACACAGCAAAATTATGAAAAGGTAAATTTTTACAATGAAACTTGTAACACTCAATGTTAAGCAAACCGTCTGTTTGTGAAAATTACTCAAATGTTTCCGATGTTTTTGAACTTTTGGCCATTTCAAAGTTTTCAATACCATTTCGCAATGAAGATGCAAAAATTGATAAAAAAAAAAAGTGCAAATAAGTAAAAATGTGAAATTCTTACGAAGACTGTTTGTCCTGATTTGAAAAGTTTTTCCAAAACCCAAAAAATACCCTTTTCGGTGAGTAAGACTTGGAACTTTTTTGTTTGTTTATCGCAGTTTTCTTTCATTAAATGGCACTTCCGTCCCAAAACAAACGAAGTCACATTTTCAGTGGAAAACACCTCGTGGGGCAAACAAATTTTGAAATATACTTGTCATGGAGAGAAATAATAGTTTCTTTCTTTCGTAATCTGGCTGTTTTTGCATTAGTTGCTAAAAAAGCAAACAATTCTTGCAAAAATTTATGGAAAATTCTGAAAAACTTTGAACTGAAAGAAAAACTGTTTTAAATACATTTGACATGGAGATAATCTCAACTCAACTGAGATTTTCAGTTTTAGAAAAAAATCGTTCTTAAATTTTTTTTGACAACTAAAAAATCAGGAATTAATGAAAAAAACGTGAAAAGGTAAATTTTGCCTATGAAACTTGTAAAAGTCAATTTCGCGCAATCATTTGGTTTTTGAAAATTGCCCAAGTGTAGTCCGATGTTTCGGAAAGCATAGGGTTTTTAAACATTTCAATTATACGTTGATTGTGCAATGCTTTAAAAAGTTGCAAATAAAGATTTAAAAATAATTTTCATTGATTCATTTGAATTAGAACAAATTCAAGAAATTTGTCCTTTTTGCAGTAAATTTTCTTCGAAAACCCAAAAGAAACAAAACTCTTCTTGGTGAGTAAGTTTTGGAACTTTTTTGTCTGTTTATCGTGGTTTTCTATCTTCATATGGCGCCACTTCCGTCCCAAAACAAACGAAGTCACATTTTTAACTGAAAACACTACGTGGGGCAAACAAATTTTGAAATTTACTTGTCATGGAGAGAAATCGCAGTTCCTTTCTTTCGTAATCTGATTATTTTTGCAATAGTTGATGCAAAAAAATTTTTTTGCGAAAATTTTGTCGTAATTATTAGCAAAAAAACGTAAATTTTGAATTTGAAACTTGTAACAATCAATTTTACGCAAATTTGTTTGTCAAAATTGCTCAAATGTTTCTGATATTTTTAAAGTTTGGCCATATCAAAGATTTCAATTCCATTTCGGAATGAACTTGCAAAATTGATAAAAAGTGCAAACAAGAAAGAATGTTAAATTCTTAGGAAAACTGTTTGTACTGCTTTGAAAAGTTTTTCCAAAAAAGATTTGGAACTTTTTTGTTTATTTATTGCCGATATGTTTCAACTGAAAACACCACGTGGGGCAAATACATTTTGAAATACACATGTCATGGAGAGAAATAGCTGCATTTTAATCTTAAGCTGACTATATATTTTTCTGCAATTTAAAAAAGGAAACGAACACTTGTTTCAAAAAAATAAGTTCAACCTGTAAGTCAAATAGCAAAATCAAAACAGGAAAATATATTTTTTGAATTGAAAAGAAAAAGTTGCTTGAACAAGGAAAATCTTTTTTTTCTTTGTTAAAAAATCCAGGAAACTTTATTGGGCATTTCGAATAGTAAATTGCAAAAACTGCAAAATATATTTGCAGTTTTTAGATAAAAAAAAAAAAAAAACACTTCGCTTTCAACAAAAAAAAACACTTTGATTTTTGATTGCTTCGATTTCAATTTTTACATAATTTTTGATTCCAGAATTTCGTACAAAACGCTCATAAGATTTACATTTTAAATCCATTTTTCAGTAAAACCGTAGCTTTGATTCCGTATAAACCAACAATAGATATAAAAAATAGCGGCAAAACAAAATATTTGCTAAATTTCAAATGTCGTTTAGTTCGATTTTCAATATTAAAAAATGCGGTCTAAACGTTGGTTTTCAAAATTTTAAAGCCTATATTTCAGATGTTGTGGAAAATTACACTCTCATCAAAAAGAATCAACCAAATCAAAAACAATATTCAATGGATGGAACGATATCCGACCAAATACCACTTATAACCGTGAGTTACTTTTATTAAAAATCAAAAATATATAGTTAAAAAGGTATTCTTCAAAATATAAATTCATTTCTTTAGGACATTAAGGCGCTACCAACTTCCAACCCCAAAAATGACTCAAGAAAGGAAACAGTCATTGATGTACCACTACTTGTTCCTTCTGAAATACAAACTACAAACGCTCGAGGACGTAGTGAGACCTGTACCATTTGTATTGTGAAATTGGGTGCTGTCGCCTTCGCAATTCTCATAATTCTCTTAATCGGAGCTATTCAGAAGTGGAAGTTTCACAAGAAGCACAGTCAACCCTAACTTTATCAATTTCTGCCCTTTTAATCCCCATTTTTGGACGACACTCACCCAGTTTCTCCTAAAACGAATTCCATCTGAAATTTGAATTAAAGTGAAGTGACATTTGTGTTTTACGAAATTACGATAATGTGTCTGTCTGTCTGATAACAGTCTGAAGGTCTTATGTTCTACCCTATTTTAAATTTACTATTTGATTTAAAATAAACAAAAAGTCATTCATTAAAAGGGGATTTCCGAAACTGCAAAATACCCTAGCGACACAGAAAATTTAGATTTGGCCCAAACTTTGTAAATTACACTTATAGGCCATCTATTAAACACTTTGAGTGTTTTTTTTTTCACAATTATCGAATTTTGGTGCTGGGTACCTTGGGTTACTGTAACTCAATAGGGTACCCCGGGTTACTGTAACTCAGCAAAAAATTGGGCGATTTTCAGAAACTCAGTTTCATTTGATTCAGTTTTATCTGAAGATATCGTTTTAGTATAAAACACGCAAATTTCACCACCCGTTCCCAATCTGTGCTCGTATAAAGTTACTTTTTCCTTTTTTTCGATTTTTTCTACTTTTTGGCAACTTTGTGAGCATTTGTGAGCTACGCCACTATTTTAGTGAAATTGTACACACTTTTCACCAACCATGGCAAATTCGCGGGCCGGCCCGGGCCGAGAAAAAATTGGCATATTGACCACGAAAACTTTTAAATAATGGAAAATGGTAAAATGAAAACATTTTATTTATATCCAAAAACAATTAGAAATTTCTGAGAAATTACAACAAGAAACCAACTAAATAATTAAAATTCTAACAAAAATTAGTCCAATCAAAAAAAACGAAATCTGTACAAAGAACTGTTTCTGACATAAAGTTTGTGACAAAAAATATACTTTATTTAATCACTTCACATAGTTTAAGCAACCAATTAACATTTTTTGACCGATTTTTTTTTATTATTCTCGTTGTTTAAATCACAATATCTACCATTGATTCTTTTCGTTCTTCTCGAAGTAGAAAAAGTCCTAAAAAAATTTTAATTAAAGTTTTATAAAAAATCACAAACCAGCATGACACTAGCACCCAGAAGAGAGAATTTCATCGCAGGATCCATGCCGGAGGGAACTTAAATTTAATTTTAATTACTTAATTACCCTTAAACTTCTTACACCAAACTACAAATCCCTCTTTTCCCATGTACTTTCCTCTCATGTTGGAGCAGCTCAATCTTTCGATTTGACCGATTTCTGCTCCCTTTCGCTCAAGGATCTGAAAAACATGCTTTAAAGCTTTAAAAAAAAAATAAAAACTTACAGGAAAAACCGTTTGAGCCTCCCACAATCCTCCATCCGTATTGAGTAGATAAACTCGATAATTTGGGGCCCCAGTTTCATCGGAGACTGTGATCGAATCTTCGGAACAACAGCCTCTCGAATGCTTATAACTACCGAAAAGGGTACCATTGGGGGCTCTGAAGCTGCCCTTGGCGGAGAGTTTGGCGGATTAAGCTGGCAACTTCCTAAAACATTTCTCAAAAACAAATGTGTGTTTCCATGAATGACATAGCAAGAGTGGGATACCGTAGTATTTGGTATTGAAAGGAAGTTAATTATGAATTTAAGGTTAATTAAACGTTTCGAAACCTAACTTTTAAAAGACAGTTTTTGTTTTGTTTTCTTTCACGCTAAACGTCATTCACTTATAGTCTGTTTCCAATGAAAGGTCGCCGACTCCCCACCGATCTTGATTTCCACTCTTATTTTGATTACCACTGCTTGATTACGACGATTCGAACCATTAAAGCGAATAAAAGATAAGCAAGCGAAAGATCACTGTAAAAGAGGAGTACGCAGCAAATTAAAAGTTTGCGGGGCGGTTCGCGATGGGATGCAATGACCGCAGTCCTTT
This sequence comes from Oscheius myriophilus, assembly GCA_964057215.1. NCBI lineage: Eukaryota > Metazoa > Nematoda > Chromadorea > Rhabditida > Rhabditidae > Oscheius > Oscheius myriophilus. The sequence goes on from OZ059903.1 coordinate 24,098,008, forward strand.
AAGAAATGGCCAAATCATGTTCCGTTTTTTGGCAACAAACCATATCGGCATGATACTTGTTTGTTGAAAGCATTTTAGATAAGGTGTGTCAAAAACATTTTTAATATTCTGATTATTAGAGATCAGAAGCTGCTCTTTTTTTTTCTTGTTTCTTTCTTTGAAGGCGAGTTGGCTGACCACTTCCTTGAATAATTTTCAAAAGTTGCTTTTCAGCTTACAATGAGTTTACTCTTATATTTGGATTATCATTTTAGAAATCAATTTATGTTTTTTTAAAGTAAAAATACTTAATATTTAATTTTAACGTTTCTCGTTATGATGTCGAAACATTAGGCATAGTTATGTTTCCTTAAAAACTTTAGAATGTTCATTTTAAGTTGAAAATTTTGAGATTTAGTGCACTTTTAGTTATGATAATGTTAAAATCAAAACACTGTGTAAACCGAAAATTATTGAAACCAGTGGATTAATTTTTTCTCAATTGTCTCATTTTTTGTTTGGTTTTTCACCAAGGTAAAGAAAAACTCTATATAAAAAATGTGTAAACCAAAAATTATTGAAACCAGTGGATTAATTTTTTCTCAATTGTCTCATTTTTTGTTTGGTTTTTCACCAAGGTAAAGAAAAACTCTATATAAAAAATGCAACAGAACTGATTTTAAAAAAATCAAAAGCGACACAATAGGGTCAAATTTTTTTAAATTTTTTTGTTCTTGCAAATATTTTAATTTTTGTTTTGAAAGAACAAAAAAATAAAAGCAACAAAAAAATGCAAACGGAATAAAAATGTATGTACATGCAACTAAAATCATAAAATGCACTCTGCCCTCTGCTTTGGAAAATAAATATTTTGAAAAAAGCAAAAAAGTTTTTCTTTACTTAAAAAGTATCAAAAAATATAAATTCCGTCTCTAAATCAAACAATTCAGGAAAATTGGTTTTTTTAAATTCAGAGTTTTATAAAAATTTAAGGTCGTGTCCATAAAAGCATAAATCAATTTAAGCTAATTTTAAAGAAATAATCACCTTTTCATTAAAAAATATTGGGTAGACTATTCTATTTCATGTTAATGTAATGTTTGATTCCTAAATTAAGAAGCAAGCGAAAATAAAAATAGCACTTCCACAATCATTACAGTCGAAAAAAACGCCTTCTTACTCGAATAAAAAAAATAAAATAAAATATTTCCCCGAACCAATTTTTAGAATTTTAGAATATTTATTTAATCAAACTTCATTTTAAAGTTTTGCAGATGTTTGAATTGATATAGTTAATGTCGTTCCCAGTGCTCCGCTACAATTTGCTCTGATATAATTTCAATCGTTTTATGCTTTCTTTTAAGTTGAAAAAAATGTGTAGCTACGGAAATTTTAAAACACGTGTGGGAATGCTGCAAAATAATGAGTAATTTTAATTCCTAATGAAATTTGTTCTTTCCAAAATTTCATTCGTTAAAAATTTCATATAATAATATTATAGTCAAATTTTACTCAAACTAAACATTTTCAAGAATTCTGAAGCCTAACAAGTTCATTTCAATGTTTTTAAAATTTTGAAGCATTTCGATTACTACCGTTGAATACTTGGCTGTCTGACGGGCTTGTTAATGAAAGCATAAACTTTTTTTGTAATTAATGAGTTTTGTAGTTTTTAAAACTATTTGCACTCTCTGAAACTCTTTAAACTGTAATTCTATTTTGTCAGGGAAATCTATAGTGCGTTTCCAAAAAAGAGTCGAGGAAAAAGGGATTTTCCTAAAGGACAGGTACATTTGGTCTCGCCGCGATTTCTTAATTGTCTGCGCACTCCTCTTTTACAGTGCTGTTTCGCTGGTTGAATTTCTTTTCACATCATTGTTTCAAACTGTGAGTGGATAAATACAGGCAGATATAATGGTAGTTGAAAAGTTGTCGATTCTTTGTTGGAAATGGACCATAATAATAGAATATCCAAGGGTTTGAAGATAACATTTTGAACCGTTTGATTTCAACTGCAATAGTCATGCTCAAAAAAAAGAATTCAGTAAACAAATAGTTGCTAATTTAGTTGGAAAATTTAAAAAAAAGTGTAAAATTTGTTTTTTCCAAAAAAAAAAAAGACAAAAAAACGAAATTTGTGTCAAGAACTAGGTACAATTGGTCCCGCAACGATCGTTTAATTGTCTGCGCATTGCTCTATTACAATGTTTTTATTCATAGTAACTGAAATGCATTAAGTAGACTTTAAATCGTAAGTAACTTCAATGTTATAAACGAATACAAATGTTATTTATGAAACATTTTTTAATAAACTAACTACACAGTGTTTTTAAAAGAACCGATGTTCCTTTTAAAAAAAACCAACTCACACGTCCATAATTATCGACAAAGTGCATTTGTTTCAAACTCCCTTTCCCTTCATTAATGTCCTCATTCCCCAAGTACAATTGCTCTCCTCAGCCGTTTCTCAAAATGTATTTACTCATTGCGTTAGTACGAGCTACCTGAAGATTTTTTAATTTAAACCTTGAGAATTGAATTTCTACCTTGATAGGATTGAAGATTTCTTCGAGCACAACACAGTCGGCCAGGGTAAGAAGTTCCATGCCCCCAGGGCATGCGTGGATTGGCGTCTGAAGAGGTCGAGGTGTGAGAGGAGAAACAGCTGGGGAGACGGGGGTGGCAGGAGACTTGGATTTTCCGGGAGACTTGGGAGACGTTTTGACCTGAGCACCGGGAGACTTGGGGGTTTTGGGCTTCTTGCCGGCAGAAGTTCTCATCGATTCATCTTCTGAAATAGAAAAAAAATGACTCAAAGGGAGTGATTTATGAAAAAACAACTGCACATTGATTTTTCAAATCTTTGTAATAACAACTTTATTGAATGGATACCGTTTCTACGATTCCGAAACGTACCCATGTTAAATGTTTTGGACTGCAACCGGTGCAGGTGTACACGGCAGAGAAAGGCGAGAGAGCGCGGTAAAAATCAAGACGCAGAATTGCGCGCTATTCAAACGATATTTTCGACTAAACTTCAGGGGCGCCTAATTTGGTTCATTGTGCTTCGAAAACAGAAAATGAGACACTTTTCTGAATCAGAAGAATGAGATCTTCTCATTTATCACAAGCCCGAAAAAAAAATTACGCGGTCCTTTCCCTTTAAGAACCTCAAAATAGCCCCTCATCAAATTCATTTAAGCCCCCCATCATAGAGTATCCATAGGATTTTCATCTTTCCTTTTCGTGTGAATTTATAATTTACCTGAATTGTTCGTCTGAGGGCATAACTGAATTAGACGGACGGTTTATCTAAAGAAGTTCCGAGTACACTAGTTAAACTCCACTTTTCAAATGCGCGAGGGGGGGGGGTATTCACAGTAGTTACACCCTCAACCTACGAACGTTCACAATTTCGCATTGAGTGGGTGCCAAACCCAGCGTGGGGGGCTATACTTGGGTGGGGCCATAACTGAATTTTCTCCAATCACAACGAATTTTTAAACATGAAAAGTGCGTGCGTTACGGAATGACGGTAACTGGGGGGGGGGGGGTGTCTTATTTCAATAGTACCCCCCCCCCCACAAATTAAATGGGGGCTTATCTGTCCCCCGAATTCAGGAAGGCCCCCATACAAGTAAGATAAAACGGTATACACACCTTTTTCTCTTGTTGTAAAGTAGCTGAACAAGGAGACGACCAGACAGGAGACCCAGCGCATGGGAAATGGGGCAATATAAATTTGAGTAGAACAACTATGCTAATAACTTCTTTTCAAAATTATAATTCTTTTGATTCCTTAAAATTGTTTATCGATTTCAAAATTTTTGCCCGTAATGGTGAACTCGAATGGAAATCGGCATCTTCCAGTTTTCGTAGTAATCTGCTGTTTTAAACTGAATGTTTGAAGACAGCAAAATTTGGTCTTTCATGAAAAAACCTGTTTATAAATATTAAAAGCGCAGTATAGTCTCAAGTGGAAACTTTGATGTGAATAGAAATAAAATAAGCGAAATAGCACAGTAAGAGAATAAGCGCAGACAATTTCGAAATCTTTGCAAGATCGCGGCGGGACCTAATGTACCATTCTTTTAGGTTTTTGGCCAAAACCGGTGCCGTTTTTGGGAAACACACTATAATGTCTCTTTGAAAGCATTTTTTTCGAAATAATGAAAAATTTTTCGAAATAACAAACAAAAGCACAGATGAATCGTCGCAATATTCTGATGCAAATGTTTCATAAATTTCCGTAACATTGATATGGCGTTAAAAAACTTTTTTTTGTCAAAATTTCAAATCTCCAATTTACACAAAGGGAATCACCGCAAAATATATAAAACACAATTTCGTTAAAATTGGAAATTAAAATTTCACCTATTTTCATAAGAATCAAAATGGAGGATTTCCTGCAGATAATTTTTGACAATATTATTGAAGGCCTATTAATTATTGAAGGTCTATTAAGAACGTTGCTAACTGAACCAGTTGACGCAAATTTGAAACATTGAAAAAAGTTTTTTTGCAAGCACTTCTTTTCCACCTGCCATCACATGCGCTGCTATCATTGTTGTTATCGTTTGAAAACAACCGTTTGCAATGTTTTCCTTCAGTCAAAATGCCGTTTTTCCTTCTATTTTACCGCCCACATGAAAAAAATTCTTTTTCAGGTTATACAACAAACGGTTAACGAGGCCGCACTGCAAATGCTGCTTTGAGGATTACGGTGGGAAAAATGATAAATAGAATTTTTATTTAGTGCGAAAATTATGGTAGAAAATTCTGACTTGTGTTAAAACTTGTACCATAAAATATTTTTTCAATGCAACTATATTCTGTTTCCAAAGAAAGTTCGGCGACATTTGAGTGGCCTTCATATTTTGCTGCTTTTAACCGCTAACAATTTGAAACATTGATGTGAATAGAAACATAATGAGCGAAATAGCATAGTAACAAAGGTGTGCGCAGATAATTAAGCGATCGCGACGGGATCTAATGTACACACTTCTAAGGCTTTTGGCCAAAACCGGTGCCGTTTTTCGGAAACACACTATAAGAAAAATATATATATGTAAAACACCGGCTATTTTTAATACATACTTGTAAATTTTATTTATTTTGAGATATTCAGATCTGGAAGAGCATCGCCCAATGGTTGGTTATTGTGGTCACACAATTTGCCTTTTCTGTCTAAATCGCGTTCGAGACTCAGCCAAATGTTTCAAATGTAACCAACACACATTCCAAGACCCCGTACCAAACTACGGGATCATAGGTGGGATTTCAATTTTCAACTCGCGAAATGAACTTCAGAAGATATCGATGGTGTGGTTGGAAGAAGTAGTTCAAGTAACAGGGCAAGAACACCAACTGAGACTCAGAATGAGCCAAGGTAAACTTTGCTTTCAATTGACTTTGAATCTTTTTTGTGAGCGTTTTCCGATTGAACGCAAAGCGGCGTGTGAACACACAAACACAAACAAACGCACTCACACACTCACACACACACTCACACACTCATACACTCATACACACACTCACACACTCACACACTCACACACTCACACACTCACACACTCACACACTCACACACTCACACACTCACACACTCACACACTCACACACTCACACACTCACACACTCACACACTCACACACTCACACACTCACACACTCACACACTCACACACTCACACACTCACACACTCACACACTCACACACTCACACACTCACACACTCACACACTCACACACTCACACACTCACACACTCACACATATTATGGTTCAGACATAGAAGACCATACCAATCTCAAAGTTTCACCAGATCGCGTCAACAAACTGAGGAAAGAACAGTTCCATGGTTTGTTTAGTTTGAATTTGAGAAAAAACAAATTCAGGTGGAAAGTTGTTGTAGGAGGGATCGCTGTTGGAGTCGGAGTTGTCCTCGCTTCTGCTTTTGTCGACAGATCTGGTGATGGTCATACAACAAGAAGAAGGGATAGGAATACCAAATAAATCTGCTTATGAAAATTCGATAGAGTGAGTGTGTAAGTGTGTTTGTGAGTGTGTGAGTAAACGAAAAGTGCAGCACAAGGCACAAATCCAAAACTGAAACCTATCTTGAAACCAGCGTTCACCCAATTTATTGCTACAAAAAGACTCTCGGATCAAAGAATTTTTCGATCTTATCGCTTCAGGAGTGCTGAGATCTACGAATTCGAGTTTCTGAAAAAAGGTAAAAGAAATGAAAAACAAGGTCTGAAAATCTCTGACGATGACGACTCCAAATCTCAAAAACACATCGCCCTCGTTCGGATCAAAAATGATTTCGATCTTATCTCTTTGTTCAACTCCATCCGCAGATCATGGACAACTCTCACCTAAGATAGAATCTACGAAAAATGAGATAGAACACTTTAAAAGGTGAGGTCCATTAATTTCCAACCATTTCGATGTTTCGTTGTGTGCTTACAGAAGTTTCCTTTTCAGAGTAGCAGTAGCTGTTTCATCTTTAGCCTTAATTTAAACAAGATATAGATGCGTAATCTCATAGTTTTCATTATTATCGTCCTCCAGGTTAACGGATTCATCAAATGCCGTTTTACTGATAACAATGAGTTCAACATTTGTTTAAGAAGCAGTCTCTGGAAAAATCGAGCGGCCCCCGTTAGCCCACAGTCTCAGAATCGGCTCAGATTTGATATGAAGACCTCCCTATTATGAAAAAACTAATTCTGAATGTTTTGGGTAGATATAAAATTTTATGGCTCAATTTTCAAAGTCGACGTTTATATATGCCTTTTGTAGCAATTTTCATTTCCATGTAAATTTTGGATATACCAGATTTCTCATTAAACAAAAAAAGCGTGGATAAAAAAAGCGTGCTAACTTAAAATTTTTGAAAACTTGAAAGTCGTTTTGAGGTCGTAGAGCGCCGTTTTTCATGCTGATTTTAAAAAAAATTCAATAGTGTCCATATAATGTTTTAATTCGCTGCGGCGCTTAAAATGTCCTTCCGCAATTGTGAAAAGATTTTCCAGAAAAAAAAAACTGATCGGTCTCTCAGAGTTTGATCGAAAATGTCTTTTTTATTTCAGGTTCAAATGAGGTTCGAACGTACCGGTCACAGTTCTGTGCAGTGATGTGTAATGAGGTAGGAATTTACATTATTAAACTATTTAAATGTTTCCTTAATTCTTTAGTTCTCTCGCTTTGTATAGAGTTTATACACGTTCACACTAATACCAGCATCATAGCCAATTACTACCCCCCCCCCGTCTCTCTCTCTCTCTCTCTGCATCTCTCTCTCTCTCTCTCTTTATTTCCAATTTTCAGGCCACATCAGATGAATGTTCCAACCCCTCTCCTGACCTCCTCTGTTACAAAAGCGGTTTCTGTAATGCCAATCTTAACAGCACCGCTTGTTCCAACTACAACCCTCTGAGCTGCCCAACTGGTACCTATTTTAGCTAATATTTCTGTAAATCATATATCTTTTCAGGAAATGACGAATCACCATACTTCCATACTGAGAACTTCGATACTGCCAGCCGGGAGTGAAATATTGTCATTTTACTGTTTTCACAAACGGCTCTTTTGCAGCTCGTTGCGCTCCCGAAGTATTGAATGCAATTTGTGATGTAGGAAATTTTAAAAGCTTTTTAATAATGCGATTTTTTAGAACATTCTCGATGGATGTAAAAAACTGCCGACGAACAATGGCTACGAGTGTTGCAAACCAGTTGAAGAAGGAAGGAAGCTGGAATTGGATTGGGGACAAAAGGAAAAAATAGGATACTGATATGAAAAAGTGAAATATTTCTATGTTTAAAGTATAATTCGTTCACTATGTGAGTGTGTGAGTGTGTGAGTGTGTGAGTGTGTGAGTGTGTGAGTGTGTGAGTGTGTGAGTGTGTGAGTGTGTGAGTGTGTGAGTGTGTGAGTGTGTGAGTGTGTGAGTGTGTGAGTGTGTGAGTGTGTGAGTGTGTGAGTGTGTGAGTGTGTGAGTGTGTGAGTGTGTGAGTGTGTGAGTGTGTGAGTGTGTGAGTGTGTGAGTGTGTGAGTGTGTGAGTGTGTGAGTGTGTGAGTGTGTGAGTGTGTGAGTGTGTGAGTGTGTGAGTGTGTGAGTGTGTGAGTGTGTGAGTGTGTGAGTGTGTGAGTGAGTGAGTGAGTGAGTGAGTGAGTGAGTGAGTGTGTGTGTGTTTAAGTTTCTGTGTTGACATGTTTCCCCACCCGGCGTTTAAAATCCCATATTTGCAAGGATCATTGCCTTTTACAGGGTGTTTCGCCCTCCTGAAAACGTCAGATTGTCCGCTTTACAAAATGCCCATTCTACGGCTTCATGTGATATTGATCTGTAGTTATATTCCCACGGATGCGAAAATTGGAACACAAGTTTTATACTCTTTTGGTTGAATGGATCTGCAAGCAGTCTGTGTTCGGATCACTTAAAAAATCAAATTATTCACTTTACGCCAATTTTAACCATGTCTTTCCAACAAAAAAAACGTACACATCTCCAGACCCACCCTTATTTTTGTTAGAAATTTTCTTTTTAGATTTTTAAAAGTGTTATCTGAGTGCCCTCTTTTATTTTAGCAATCACCACAATTTTCTATTTCTATCTATTTTTTCATATATTTTCCCATGTTCGGAATGTTTCATTTCTAACCGAATGTCTTTCTTAATAATAGGAAGTTTTCAACTCGATATCCTTTGTCTAAAAAATTACAATTTGCAAAACTAAATTTGTGAATCCCTTTTTTTTGTGCTTTTTCTTTTAACATTTTTTAATTTTTATTTTAAAAATTTAAAATTTTTAAAATTTATTGAGCTAAAAGTGGAAACAAAGAATGCTTGATGAATATAGATGGAACTTCCAGATTTGTGGCGGCCAGTGTGTGTCTTATGAGCCACCTGTTTGCCAGAAATTCTGGACCGATTTCTTTGTATGATTTGGCAAAATTAGTGTTTTTTTTTATTATTTTAACAACAAAATATCAAAGTTCATGTTTAACTAAACCATAATTTTACTTTAAATGATCCGAATGTTTCATTTCTAACCGAAATTCTTTCTTGGAAGTGTTAGAGTATTCGATTGGGTTCAGGTGTTCAATAAACCATAGTCTAACAAATTTTCCAGTTTTTATAACATACTTTGTAAATCTGTTTCTTTTGGAATATTAAAAGTCCAGAAACGGCTGGCATTGGTTTCGATTCATTCTTTCGTTTTTTCATACGAATAAACAAAAAAAACAAGCATTTTAAATTTTAAGTTAATTTTATAAAATTTTGATTTCATTAAATTTTTTTAATTTGTAAAATTAAATGAGCTAAAAGTTGAAACAAAGAATTGTTGTTGAAAATAGATGGGACTTCTAAAATTGTGGGGGCTAGTTTGTGTTTTATGAGTTGTATGCCACGAATTCGCCATTTCTCGACTGTTTTCTTTGTATAATTTGGCAACATTAGTGATTTTATTAATTTTTATTTTATTTATCAATTGTTTAACAATAAAATTGCAAATTTCTTCTTAAAATTAACTATTTGTAGTTACATGTTCTGAATGTTTCATTTCTAACCGAAATTCTTTCGTAGAAATGTTGAGTTTTATGTAGGGTGTGCGTTCCCGTGTGCAATAAACCAATGCCAAAAAAAAATTCCAGTTTTTTTAAACCTACTTTGTAAATATGTTTCTTTTGGAATATTAAAAGTCCATAAACGGCTGGCATTGGTTTCGATCCATACTTTCGTGTGATGTGTGTCTTATCTTACGCAAACAAGCAGGTTAGGCATCGGATCCATATGTGCAAAGAGAGCATCTCCGACTTTTCATACCATCTCTGAGATTATTTTGTTGAACCCCTTCTATAACGCTGAATTGCGTACACAATTATTAAGCAGACGGTATTTTTGAAAAACGGTAATTATTTTTTGGTCATTTCGAATCAACTGAGTTATAATCATTTTGGAGTTTTAAATCAATATTTGAAACATTCAATTGCACATACATTTAAAAAAAAATACAATTTTCATACATTACAAACTTCATATAAATGTTTCAAAAGGAGAAAAACTTTGTAAACACAGACGTTGTCATTCCACGATTGGGAAATACAGGATTTTCTCGAAATTTTTCAAAGAAAAACGCGCGCTACAGCCAAAAATTACTGTTTATGTTAAATTCGAATATTGGTTTTATGGGATGAATATGAGAAAAAGTTGTTTGTAAAATTAAGAAAACAAAAATAAATTCTATAAACATTTCGATTCCTTTAAATCTGCGATAAACTGAGAAATTTCACCACGTGCAGCAACACTGATAAGCTGTGCGGCTGATTCCCTCTAGATCAATTTTTCCGACGAACTCACACAATATTGTTTGCTTCCAAACCTTTTCCCCTTTACCTTTTTGGAAAATTTTATATTTTAAAACTGAAAAATTAAGCCACTACAGAGTGTAAGACGCGGGGTCTGAATGAAAATTGGATTTCAGTCATAGTCTTGGATTTTGCCTAAAGATTTTGCCTATATTTTCCGGAAAATGACATTCTGAGACTTTTGGGTCAATACCGATTGTATCAAAAGTTTTATGAGTTTAGAGAAGCAATTTTTATTGACGCATAAACAGCTTCTTCAATCTAAAATGCAATTTTGTCAAAGTTCAGTAGGTCAAAATAGTTTCAAAACGTTAAGAAGCAGTTTTTGACCATGTTGACACTTTTTCACACGATGTTAATTTTCATCAATTTGTCAGCACACAAAATTTGTGATATCGAGTGCTTTTCCTAAAATGAGACAAGGAAAACGGGATTGTCCTAAAGGATAGGTGCATTTGGTCCCGCCGCGATTACTTAAATGTCTGCGCACTCCTCTGTTAATGCGCTATTTCGCTTATTTTTCTGATATTCACTTTAACGTTTCAAATCGAGAATGTATGTCTACGATTGCATTTCAAAGTCGATAAAAAGTCAAAATCCGTTCGTTGGAAATAGACCTTTTCAAAACAACTATAGTCTGTTTCCAACGAAATGTTGCCGACTTTTCACCGACTTTTGTATGCACTAGTATATAACCATTTTGGATTTGAAACATTGAAGTGATTACAAATAACATAAGCGAAATAGCACTATAAAAGAGGAGTACGCAGATATTTAAACGATCGCAGCGGGACCAAATGTATAGTCCATTTCCAACAAAGAGTCGAAGACTTTTCAGCGACTTTCATGTCTATGCCTATTTAACCACTCTCTGTTTGAAACAACGAATTGAAAATGCATTAAACAAGCGAAAGAGCACTGTAAAAAAGGAGTTCACAGACAATTACAAAATCGCGGTGGGACCAAATGTACCTGTCCTTTAGGAAAATCCTTTTTTCCTTGACTCTTTTTTGGAAACGCACTATACCTGTCCTTTCATACATACACACGGTTTATTCTCTAGGGCTGTTCCCTGAACCGCCAGAATGAATCACAGTTGTCGACTTTCAATCACTCGACGTTGACTTGAATGTTTCCATTCTCCTTTGATTCGGCTTCAAATGCCTCCTGGCCAAGTTGCTGGTACAGCTCTCTTTGGAGGAAACAGCTTCTTCGTAGGTTCCTGGGACGGTCGGGATACTGTAGACGACTTCGGTGATCCATTTGGTTGGAGCTACGTCCTCATGGGGCTCCACTCCGGCTTGAGGACGGGCAATCCAGGCCCGGTTGGAAGAGCGGGGAAGAGACCGACCGCACGGCCGCGCGAGACGCAGGAAAGACTGTCCTTTAGGAAAACCAATTTTCCTTGTCTCTTTTTTGGAAACGCACCAAAGTCGTCGCAAATGCTACTTCGCCCAATTTCGCTCTTAGCTCTGTGCAAATTACACCAGACACGAATTTGCGTACGAAAATCCTGTATTTTAGGATACGTACGCAATACTGCGTCACGGTTATATTTGCGAGTCGGCCAAGAAGTAAAATTGGCGAAGACTATATATATTTCATTTTTATCGCATACCCTCCTTTTTTCATATTCTAATTTTAATCGGTGAACATATTTCCACAATTTGAATAAATTATATCTACTCATTAGCAACTACGCATTTCCTGTTGGTTCAACATTTCATCCTCCACGCCTTCATTAAATCGCCTTTCTTTATGCGGCACTTCGTCTTTCTAGCAGTATTTTTCGTAAGCATTGATGGATTTATCAAATGTCGTAGCAATGATAAAGGTGAGTTAAGGAATTTTCCCTAATTATGTGTTTTCTTTAGGTTCCGATGAGGTTCGAGTGTTTTCATCTGACTATTGTGGCGTAAAACAGCAAGATGGAAGACTTATTTTTACTGGAGGGACTAAACAATTGTGTAGTAAGGTAGGGTGAAATACTATTCTCTGTTTCTTTCTTTCTATCTGTTTTTTTTTTTAAATCGATCTATTTTGCTATTTCTTTTATAACCCTCGCACTTTTCTGAAAAGAAATTAGCAATTTTTTTTTGATGTTTTGAATTTTTGCTTCGAAAGCGGGGCCTACAAAAAAAGCGAAGGTTGTTAATTTTAATTTTTTTTCCCTTTGGATTTTAAACTTTACATTTTCTTTTTCCAAGATGGCCGATTCGTCTGTCTGTTTTGGGATATCAGTTGATTTCAGCTTCTTTCTTTTCTCCTTTTCTGTTTTTTTTTTTTTGCCTCACTTCCTCTCTGAAAATTCATTTCAGACCACCTCAAATAAGTGTTTCAAGCCCTCCTCAGATGTTCTTTGCTGTAAAGGAGATTTCTGCAATGCGAATCTAAAATCAACCGACTGTGCAACTTTCAACCCACCTAAATGTCCCACAGGTACCCATTTTTTCATAAATTCAAGAGAAATAACGATTTCTGCGACTGACATTTTCGATAAAACGTCAATACCCCACTTTTCATGTCAGTACGCAAAAAGGCGTGCCACTGAAAATGTTGTTAAGTCGCGAAGTGTGAGAGAATGGACATTTGCCTATTTACTATTTGTCATAAAATTTCAAGCCCATACTTTGTGTAAAGGTTAATTAGGACCCATTAAAATTTTTTTTAAAAAAAACACCGTTGCTTATCGATTATCGATTTTTGGGGTCAGGTTACTGCAATTGACCCCCGGGGTACTGTAACTACCTTCAGACTTGAGAAAACTCCACATGTATGGTATGGAATCAAAAGCTAATTTTGCGCTGACGATAAGCAACTTTTACACAAAGTATAGACTCGAGTGGGCCACTTTGAATTTTTATGAATCAAAGTAGTTTGGCAACAACTTTCTATATATAATTTTGCTTTAGGAAACGGCAATTCTCCAACTGAACTCCGCAACTGCCCTACTGGCACTAAGTATTGTCACTACGCTGTTTTCACAAAAGAATCGAAGGAGATTGGATTCAAAGCCAGTTGTGCCCCTCCTGTTTTAAACACTATTTGTAAAGTAAGATTTCAAACTTTGCATAAGACAAATTTTTTTTTTCAGAAAACTCGCAATGGTTGCATGAATATGCCACTGTCAGTAGGGTACTTGGGCGGAGACGGACCGGTGACTGGAGGATACGAGTGCTGTAAACCGGTGGAGGTTGGGAAGAATTTGGCCATGGACTGGGGACGGTTAGCCATTAAAGAAGATCTCATTCAGGAGGTTCGGCAGCATGAACTGTTTCATTAATTTATTGTTTCGGGTTCTAATAAACATAATTTTAACGATGAGACAGAGACAGAGACAGCAATTGCGGAATTGTCTCGCTCTAATGGAACCAGTTTTGTTTGGCTTTTTCTTGTTTGGTCCACTTGATTTTGATCATTGGCTTCATTCGGCAGACATTTTGGAGCGGACGCATGTGACTTTTGAAGGTCAACACAACTTTTCTGGTTGAGATTTATATATTGGAAAAAAGTTTTAAAAAGTATTTTCAAAATTAGGTTGGAGAGTAGCTGATACTGAAAGAAAGAGAGTGAGGTATATCTATATAGGTACCTATATCTCAGTTTACATATAACGTTAAAAAAAAGAATGGTTTGTATACTTAAGTTTGATACCTAAAAAAAAATAGTTTGTAATCTGAGGAATTCGCGTAAACAATCTATTTTTTTCTTATGTGTTACGTTCCTATTTTTTTAATGCAGAAAGTCATATAACAGTTTACGTTCCAATCGCACAGTTTTTCGTTATCAGCGAATTTGATGCAAATCATTTACTGAAAGTGTCTGGTAAAAACAGCAATATTCATTTACCACGAGAAAAGAGAAATGCCTCTGCCTCACCTCCCCGAATGTTTTGAGACAAAGACTCCATTTTCAGCTGAATATCAAAACAAAAATTAAAAACAAAATCTTTTCTTCCGAATGTAGTTTTTTCTGCGAAACTAAACATCGACAAACTAAATTGCAAATTCACTTTGAATGTCGGTTAAGAAATCGATAAAAACTACAGCAAATGGTAATTCTTATAAAAAAACATCCAAAGAATATAATTTGTTACCTTTTTAATGTTTTTAGAAACTAATATCATTTATCGAATTTACGATTTACGAGGGAATTCTATTATATTAATTCGAATTTTATGAACTTTTGAAATTTTATGAGCGCATGTCTATGTTCTACCTTATGAAATTGTATATTTTACCATGTAAATTATGTCAGAAACTGAATAAGTTAAATAATTTTTTAAACAATTTTTTTGGTTGAGATTGCTAACTAATTTGGAAAACAAGGAATTCCACATGAACGTTTCAGATGGAATATGTACCGATGTGAAAAAGTTTGGTTGTAACTGTAACTGCACAACTCTAATTGAATGGTAAAAGCTACGTTTTGTAACAATCCTCCATTTTTTAAAGAATTCAGCTACATTATATAAAAATTAGAAACATATTCACTTTTTACTGAAAGTATTTCTTCTGAACAACAAAACATTGACGAAATAGATACCAAACTGTCTCTGAAGTTCGGAATAGAAAGCGAATAAATACAAAAAAAGTACGATTTTTGGAATATTTAACAAACTCGCAATATTCAAATTTGTTAAAAAAAATATAATTTTTAAGAGATTTGAATAAAACATTATTTCCTTGAATTTTGAATTTGAATTGAAAAATTTTCTTGAATTAAACTAAATTTTCATTTTTCAAGCAAAAGTTTTTTTACCCGAGTAGGTCAAGTTATCGCGACGGGACCAAATAAAAAATAAAAATCACATTAAGTGAAAATCTGATTTTATATTTTCACTTAAAACACTAAATTTTTTTTTTGCGTTTTATTAAGCTTTTCTCAAAAACGTATCTTACTCATTGAAGTTACGATTAACGAGGGAATTCAATTTTATTTATTAGAATTTTATGAAATTTTGCGAATTTGAGTTTTAGAAAAATGAATAAGTAAATGATATTGAATAGTTAATCATAAAAATATTGAAACATTCTGACGACGTTGATGAAAAGTTTTCAAAAATAGTTAAAACTTTCAAAATCTCCCAATTCTTCCTGTAAATTTCACCATGTCAATTGAGTTTCAGGGTTTTCGTTTGAGTTTAGCATGATTATGTGCTGTGCATTGGATACTCAGGCAACTTGTGCAGCCAAAATAACTGAAAAACTGTAGGAACATATAGTCTATTTCCAACGGAAGAATTTCGACTTTTCATCGACTTTGACATCCAATCGTATTTATCCACTTTCAATTTGAAACATTCATATGAATATCAGAAAAATATGCAAAATAGCACTATAACAGAGGAGTGCGCAAACATTTAAGTGAGTACCTGTCCTTTAGGAAAATCCCATTTTCACTGTCTCTGTTTTGGAAACGCACTATAACATTTCGTATTTTTTCTCCCTTGAAGTTGAATAATAAATGTTCTTTTGAACCCCCATCGTAAAGTCTGCCCTTGGTGTTTTTCATATTGGAATCCCCCGTTGTTATCTTTGAAACATTCACCAAAGCACGATTGCCCCGCCCCTTCGATGACGTCACTGGCCGGCGCGCTCCCGACCATTTCCTCGTGCTGAGAGCATTTTGAACGTGACAAACAGGAATCACCGGGGGTATAAAGGGTGACCGCACGCGAGTGTTTCAGTGGACAACCTTTGCCCTTCAACTTCCACTTCGACGCCCGTCACAACCACCTTTCCTCACTTTACACGCTCCATCGCCAATTGTTGCAACTGTCAAAAGGTCAGAGATTGGCACCGGAAACACAGAAAACCTGGACAGGCAGACTGGTCGGGAGTGTTTTCGTAAACAGCGAATTTTGCTAATGATGAAGGTGGGAAAGGTGTTTTGTCAATGATTTTGCACAAACAACGGCCTGTATTAGAGAGAGAGAGAGAGAGAGAGAGAGAGAGAGAGAGAGAGAGACAAACAGACAGACAGAGAGAGAGAGAGAGATGAATTGATAGGATGTAGACAGATGGTGACGGAGATAAAATTGAGAAAATCACGTAGAGGCTAGACAGGCTACGGGCGTCTGTGGCGCGTGGTCGGTCACATTTTGGTCCAAAATTTGTGCAGAGAAGAGAAAAGAGTGAGTGAGTGAGTGAGTGAGTGAGTGAGTGAGTGAGTGAGTGAGTGAGTGAGTGAGTGAGTGAGTGAGTGAGTGAGTGAGTGAGTGAGTGAGTGAGTGAGTGAGTGAATAGTCAATTTTCGAGCTAACATCGTTTTGTTTTCGAATGTACCCTAACAGTACACTCTAGTTCCCCGTGTGTCCCCCTACTCTCCGATCATTTCCGAGTGTAAACCACGCTGTTTCTAGTGCGCTCGCCGTTTGTGCGTGCAAAAATTCAATTCATTTCTAGCACGTTCCAAATTGACAGCAATTCTTTTTACCTTACTTTCACGGCCTCGATGATCAAGTTTTCACATCGTAATTGACAGTAATCGCTTGGCCGCTGGAGGCCGCAACTCTCACAAACACTTTCGCTACGTTCTTTGACCAGATATAACTGCAGCAAACATTGCAAAATCAAGGACGACCAGTTTGTCGAACTTGGGTTCTATTTGGAGACTTCTGCACTTGTTGTGTCGCCAGTTGTTCGAAACAACTGCTGTCCTCGGCGGCCTTCTCTTTGACCTTGTCGCTAAGAGCTTGAAATAGCACTTAAGGGCACTATAAATACAGAGATGAGACAAACAAGAAGATGCTTTGGTCTGTCTCTCTGTCTCTCTGTCTCTCTTTCTCTCTGTCTTTCTGTCTCTCTGTCTCTCTGTCTCTCTGTCTTTCTGTCTTTCTGTCTCTCTGTCTCTCTGTCTCTCTGTCTCTCTGTCTCTCTGTCTCTCTGTCTCTCTGTCTCTCTGTCTCTCTGTCTCTCTGTCTCTCTGTCTCTCTGTCTCTCTGTCTCTCTGTCTCTCTGTCTCTCTGTCTCTCTGTCTCTCTGTCTCTCTGTCTCTCTGTCTCTCTCTCTCTCTCTCTCTCTCTGTCTCTCTGTCTCTCTGTCTCTCTGTCTCTCTGTCTTTCTGTCTCTCTGTCTCTCTGTCTTTCTGTCTCTCTGTCTCTCTGTCTTTGTCTCCGTAACTATCTCGTTTTTCGCTGCCTGCCAATCTTTCTCTCCCTACAAACCTTTGCTCTTTCCTAGAAGCCCTCCGATTAATTTAACCAAACGCCAAACTAAATTGCCTTTTTTGCTGGTTTGATTTCTGCTCCCTTTGAGCAGTTGCATGGCCAAACTGGTTAGTTCGCAGTTTCTACTTTTATCTTTCTATTTGCTTGTTTATTGGTCTCAACGCGATTGTTTGCTCTTTACCCGTTGCAGCGGAAATCGTGTCCTTTATCACGATCTCTTATCTACCTACGTGAGCCTTTCGCCTCTTTCGGCAAAGGTTGCGTGTCAATTAATTACCCAACATTGATCACTAGATCTGCGAGGCTAAAAGTGGGCGCGAAAGGGTCAAAGGCTCCGTGTCTTTGGGCCGCCCCGCCCCGCCCCTTTGCAATTGCCATTCAGAGCCTTTCGCTCCCCCCGCTCAGGCGCTTGTATCCTTTTCTTCTTTCTTTCTTTCTTTCTTTTTTTTGTTTTTTAATTGTGTAAATTTGCTTTATTTCAGAAAATGCCCCTCTCCCGTGCCGATGTCGCCCGCAACGTCCGTGACTCTCTGAAGTCCAACGTCCAGATTGGAAAGAACCCCGATGAGGTCGAGAACGGACGTGCTTTCTACAAATTGTGAGTTTCTACCCTATTTTTCTTTCTTAACTAAGTGTTAAATGTAACTGGGAGGGAAGAGGGAGGGTTCAATCCAATTCCCCAAATTTGCTGTGGCAACTTTCATTCCAACCGCCCTAATTTCTTCGGGAAAGGTTCAATCCAACCCCCCTAATTAAATTGGAAAAGAGAAAAGTCAACCCCCTCTAAATTCTTTCTTCAGAAATTCCCCAATCCAGCCCCACCAAATTTCGTGAGCGAAAATCCAATCCACCCCATTTTTTCTTGGAAACAGGTTAAATCCAGCCCCCTCATTTTCGGGGTTGAGATTCAATTCAACCCCACTAATTTCATGGAAAACGTCCAATCATGCCCCTCAATTTCTTTGGAAAAGATCAAATTCAACCCCCCTAATTTCTTTGGAAAAGATCAAATTCAACCCTCCCCCCCCCCCCCCCCCCCCCCTATATTCCTGGGATAAGGTTCAATCCAGCCCCAACCCCTAATTTCTTGGGGAAAGATTCAATTCAATCCCCCTAATTTCATACGTCCAATCTAGCCTCCTAATTTCTTAGGAAAAGATCAAATTCGATCCCCCTAAATTCTTGGGAAAAGGTCCAATCCAGCCCCCCCACCGAAATTCTCGAGCAAATGTGTCCAATCGAAGGGGTGCTTCAATTGCAGGTTATAAAATGTATTTCTGATCATAGTTCAGTTGGGGGTTTAATTTTTTAAATGAGGCTTACCTCAGTGACTCTTTGGGGGGGGGGGGGGGGGGGCTTACCGGTTAAATGTGGACGGACTTGAAAGAGCAGTATAGTTTTATGAAAGTTTACTGAGTTTCTTGTGGGCTTTTTTCATGAGCGTTGTATTGGGAGGGGGCTTGTTTGATTTATGTGGGTGCTTATATGTTGTAATCCAAATTTTCAGCTTCTTCACCAACTACCCCGACCTTCGCAAGTACTTCAAGGGAGCCGAGAACTTCACGGCCGACGATGTGCAGAAG
This sequence comes from Oscheius myriophilus, assembly GCA_964057215.1. Classification (NCBI taxonomy): domain Eukaryota; kingdom Metazoa; phylum Nematoda; class Chromadorea; order Rhabditida; family Rhabditidae; genus Oscheius; species Oscheius myriophilus. The sequence goes on from OZ059903.1 coordinate 24,117,118, forward strand.
AGCGAGAGGTTCGACAAGCAGGGCCAGCGCATCCTCCTCGCCATGTGGCTGCTCGCCAACACCTTCGAAGACGAACCCACCTTCCGCGCCTACGCCCGCGAGACCGTCAACCGCCACCGCATCTTCAAGATGGAGCCTGCCCTCTGGAGCGTTAGTTTTATTTGTGTCCTAAAACTAAAATTCCTTAATTTTAGGCCTTCTTCGCCGTGTACGTGGGATTCCTGGAGTCGCGGGGACCCGTGAGTGCCGACCAGAAGGCCGCCTGGCAGCAGATGGGCGCCGAATTCAACGAGGAGTGTCAGTCGCATCTCAAGGAACTCGGCCTCCCCCACTGCTAAAATCTGTCTCTATGTACACATACACACTCTGCATTTGTAGCTACTCGTAATGAATCTCGCTTGCCATTTTTTTGTTATTGTTTTGTAAAACAGCTGACAAACAAGTGTTATTGGGGTGTTTAGGCAGAGTTTTCCATCAGAAATAACTGAAACGCTGAACCAAACTTCTGGAGTGTATATCTGTTCGTTAGGTCTTACTTGTATGTCAAATCGTGCTTTAGCCCCCAAAGTTAAGGTTGGGCACGTGAACTAAAGGACACTCTTAAGACCGGAGTTAAATTTTCAGTTTAATAAATTTACAAACATTGAAGATGTGGCTCTACTGACATTGACGAATCAAAAACATTGGAGTAGGTGGGTTTTATTCGAAAAGTAACTTCACAAAACCTAGGGTGTGTAAATAGGTTAAATGTCTTAGTGCTTAATAAGTTCTTAACTTAACGTAGTTTACCCCCCCCCCCTCCGTTAAGAACGTGTTCCCAAAATCGTGAAATTGTTTAGGAATGTTCCTAAGTCATATAGCGCTGCTTATACCACTTACCAACATGTTATATTAAGTTAGGTAAATCACAAAAGTTAAAGTGAAGTTCTTAAGGCACTTAACGGTGACCCTTAACTAATATTTTCGAAATAACATAGATAAATCCCGAAGAAAAAGTTCTAAAGTCACTTAACGTTACTTTTAAAAACCGTTGAAAATGCTCGTAAATTGGATTGTTGCTAAGGAAAACAGCGTAAGTGGCTTTCGAACATCGTCCTTGGATAAACGTTCACTTAATGTTGCTTTGGTATTTAGCTCAACTGTCTGTACATTCCAACGACCTCCTTTCTACCTTATCATGTACCACAGTTGTTTGTCTCAAATAACGGAGATAACATTTGGTCATTCTGATTGTTAGCCCACCTGACATTACTATTTGTCCTAGCTGTTTTGCCAGATTTCGATCCTTTTCTTGCCTTAGTAATGAATGTATCAGACAAACCAAAATAGTCCGTCTCAACCCCGGTTACGGTTCCTAAACGTTTGAACAAACTTCATCTAACCAGCAAAAAAGGCATGGGCACTTTGGGAAAAGCCAGACCAAAGTGTTGTGCAAAAACAAAGCGTCAGAACAAGGCTCCGTGTGGTCCCGCCACGAACAGCAAAGTGGTGCAGTGCCAAGACTTTCGAATGTGTTGAATACGCTGTTTTTGGTACATCACAAGCGGTTTTCGTGGCAGGACTTTCGTCCAAATGCTGGAAAAGGGGCGAGGTTTTGAAAATGTTCAGTTCTGTTTTTGAAAACTGTTCGGCAAGGTCATGTGGGAGGGCCACCAAGGGTCTTATGGATATTCTGAGCCCTTTGCAAGCTTTTTACGGAGCTTTCACAGCAAAACTAAAACTATGGCGTCATTCGCCAGACGGAAATCGGCAAAAAACCTCTTTTTTCTGCGTCTCTGCTTTTTGGATGCTATTTTTGCGTTATTTACAGAATGCTTCTTCATTAGCTTTAGGATTGCTTGAGCTTAGAAAAAACCCTGATGCTCCCTTTAAGGCTGTTTTTGGCCCGATTTCAATTTGGCGAAAGCTATAGATTAAATTTTTGTAGCGAAATAACATATTTACTCTTGCCGTTTCATTTCTAGGTCAGTGTTTATCGAGACGGACAGTGTAAAGTGTTCTCACGGCGGTCAGCCGACATCCTTCAATTTACCCACCTGGACAGCTTTTCTCTCCTCTCTCCCTCCCTCTCCCTCTCTCTCTCTCTCTCTCTCTCTCTCTCTCTCCAAAAATATCTACATTTCTGTCTCTATGCCTCTATCTCTGCTTCACGCGACCTCTTTGCTTTCAGAAATGCTACCTTTCTTACTCCTAGCCATTTTTGGCTCAATCATGGCCGACAAGTGCAGCACTATTCCACCCGATTTGTGGTGTGGAAATGCCGAATTAGAGAAAACCTGTGGATTCAAAGAACAGTGTGATAGGTAGTTTTCAATTTTGTAAATTCAAAAACTGGGGTTTTCAGATTCCGAAGCGCCACCAAAAACAAACCAGTGAAACTCACTGTTCTGATGGAAGCATTTTGCCCGGGGTGCCAGGCATTTATAACGGAAACACTGTATCCTAAGATTTGGAAAAACTTTGCAGGATTTGTGGAAATAGAGATTGTTCCTTATGGAAATGCAAAGATTCAGGTTTGTTAAGATAGAGAGAGACAGAAAGACAGAGAGACAGAGAGACAGAGATACAGAGATACAGAGAGACCGAGACACAGAGACACAGAGACACAGAGACACAGAGACACAGAGACACAGAGACACAGATACGGAGAATAATCTCTTTTTCAAACTACGCAAATGTTCAGAATGGAACTATTGTATGTCAGCATGGAGAAGAGGAATGTTTTGTGAACAAGTTCGAATCCTGCGCCATCGATTCAATGGGTGGCCAGGAAAAGTTTGTTCCTTTCCTCTATTGTCTGGAGCTTCAACTGAAGGTTTGGATAGAAAAATATTATAAACGCTTAAATTCCCCCAAATTTAGCAAGGAATCGATTTCCAAGAGGCCGCTCAAACTTGCTTTACGAAACTGTCTATTGACGATGGTGTCCAACGTATGATTCAGTAGGTGGCAGGGGATGAGAGAGAGAGCTATTTTTTAGGTCCTGCTTAGTGTCCGATCTTGGAAACCAACTTCAGCAGAAGGCAGCCCAGAGAACAGACAACATTTGGCCTGAAAAGCACTCACATGTTCCTTGGATTTTGGTAAATGACGTGTCTACAAATGATCTTCAGAACATGATGGACAACCTTCCCTCTTTGATTTGCAAATGGTGAGTGAGTGAGTGAGTGAGTGAGTGAGTGAGTGAGTGAGTGAGTGAGTGAGTGAGTGAGTGAGTGAGTGAGTGAGTGAGTGAGTGAGTGAGTGAGTGAGTGAGTGAGTGAGTGAGTGAATGAATGAGTGAGTGAGTGAGTGAGTGAGTGAGTGAGTGAGTGAGTGAGTGAGTGAGGGAGTGAGTGAATGAGTGAGTGAGTTAGTGAGTGAGTGAGTGAGTGAGTGAGTGAGTGAGTGAGTGAGTGAGTGAGTGAGTGAGTGAGTGAGTGAGTGAGTGAGTGAGTGAGTGAGTGAGTGAATGAATGAGTGAGTGAGTGAGTGAGTGAGTGAGTGAGTGAGTGAGTGAGTGAGTGAGTGAGTGAGTGAGTGAGTGAGTGAGTGAGTGAGTGAGTGAGTGAGTGAGTGAGTGAGGGAGTGAGTGAGTGAGTGAGTGAGGGAGTGAGTGAATGAGTGAGTGAGTGTGTGAGTGAGTGAGTGAGTGAGTGAGTGAGTGAGTGAGTGAGTGAGTGAGTGAGTGAGTGAGTGAGTGAGTGAATGAATGAGTGAGTGAGTGAGTGAGTGAGTGAGTGAGTGAGTGAGTGAGTGAGTGAGTGAGTGAGTGAGTGAGTGAGTGAGTGAGTGAGTGAGTGAGTGAGTGAGTGAGTGAGTGAGTGAGTGAGTGAGTGAGTGAGTGAGTGAGTGAGTGAGACTTTATTATTTCAGGTACACGGGTGACAAGAAGATCCCTTACTGCCAGGACCAGCGCAGGTTGCTGAAGATGAAGGTCTCCCGTCGCACTTGAAATAGGATTTCCGATTATAAACCACTGAGCAAATAAAATTCACAATTTTTCGTGATTGTGTGTTTGTGATAAGCATATCAGAAGATCGAAAGTTTTAGGAAAAACAACTTTTAAAAAAAAAGTTCCAAATTGTGATGGGAACAAAATAATCTCTGGAAAACGCCTTCAAAAATAGGAGAAAAACCAATTTTCGGATTTAAAACTACGAATTATACTACTTTACGGTTTCATAGTTGGGTCCCGCACAGATAACCATTATCCACATCACAAATTACTGTAGGTTTCAGGATGTTCGATGGAATTCCATTTTTGGCAGTTTTCCGGAAAACTTTGTTTTTAGCGAAATGGTTTTTCGTTGTTATTTCTCGTTTTTTAAACAGTAAAACTGTAAATATTATTTAAAACTTCCCCAAAACCGCGTAAAATTCGTTGCAAATTGATCGTTTTTGTCGTTTTTTTTTGCCACGTCATCGATTTTTCGTTTAATTTTGAAATTTCTATTATGAAAATTCATGGGATCTTTAAAAAAAACTGTTTTCGTTGTTTCAGTTTATTTACAGTCTATTGAATTAGTGGTTGTCGGTATTAACGTTAGCTTGGGAAAACGCTATTGCCCCAGTTTTGTCGTGTCAAACTCACTTTTTTCCGCTGATTTTTTGTATTCCGTATATTCTCGCATTTTTTTATTAGAAATATTACATATTCCAATGTAAATGTTCAGGTATGGGTGATCTGGAGGGGTCCGAAGCGCTCCTAGCGGAGCCTCAATCGCTCGTCCGCTACCTCTGCCCCATAGAAGGCTGCGGCGTACACCCCAGGAACTACTACAACCATCTGGTCGACTTCCACAACGTCTACGAAATCGACGCCCTTTGCTACTACACCAATTTGGAAGGTAGAGTCGTTTTTATCGATTTGTTTGGAAAATACTGGTCTGTGCCTCCGTGATTTTTCGCGTCGGATTGTGAGAATTTTGTAATTTTCAGCCCGCGAATTGTATAAATTCGTGCAGTGCCCGGAACAGACGTGCTTGAAGATGATGTTGGATGGGGTCTTCATTCGGCACCTGATCCTGAACCACAAGTACCGTCGATCAGAGGCCGCCATCATGCTCCTGGCGAGAGCAGCGGGTTTGTCTTTGTTCCTCTGGAATATCGAAATTCTGGAGTTTAAATCCCATTTTGAAGGTCTGAATGGGTCCAGTTCGGAATTGGTCGTTTAAAATAAATGGATACGTGGCTAAATTTAGTGTATGTAACCACAGGAGTGACGCAAAATCATTTCGAACCCATGGTTGCATTTTAAATGCCAATGGATCCGATGTTGCATTAATGGTGAGAATTGCGTCATTTTGGGCCCAAGTGACACCTGACTGCCACGAATTACGGCAGACCACTCACATAGTATGGAATATTTCATCGACTCCTCTTTGAAATGGATTGTGAAAACAAGAATAACCAGGAAAATGGTCAAAAATCGCCTCGTTGCTCATTTAAGGCATGGCTGGACAAGGAGCGTTTGGGGGCTCGATGCGTAAACCCCCAAAATTGTGCCTCGGGGGAGCGTTAGTTCTTACCACACATTAATTTAAACGTAATTGCGTCATGAATTTCGTGAAAATCATATGAATCTGTGTATGTGAATTGTGCGGAGATCAAGGTTCTCACGAGACGGTCGGGCCGAGAAAAGTGTCGGCCCGGTTTGTAAACTTGTAAAATTGAAATTTGTCATACTTCTGAAAATTTGGCTGCTTACACAGCCTGAGTATCCTATATTGCACGCTTTACTCTAGGCGCAACATGAAAACATTGGCACGTTGTTCCGAAGTAGTTTTGTCACGAACTATAAATGGATAAAATAATTTTAAACTGTTGTAAATATGCGAAAAGTTCACTGACCGGGATCGAACCCTCGTCGTTTGACTAGTAATTTGATGGTCCCCCCGGGTAGACGGGCCGGCCCGGGCCGGATCCCAATGACCTGGTCCGTGAGAATCCCGACATTGGGAAAATTGCATAGTTGCGTTTTCCGAAGCTTGCGAACACTTTCGAAACTCCCCGGCCGGCGCCTCAATCCGTGCTATTCACTTTTCCATACTTTAATATTTTTAAATTTTGGGTGAGATTCTTTAAATCTTCTGTTTTACAAACCAATGGTTTTTCAGCGCCGATGCCTCAGCCCGTTATTGACTTGGACTCCGACAATGATGAAATTGTGACGATCGACGCCGACCCAGGTGCCGTTTGTAAATTAATTTTGAAAATAATGTTTAAATTGTAGAGCCCGATGCCGAGGATCGTCCCAAAGGAGAGCAGATGGAGATCGACGAGGGGGAGAAAGCGGTGGAAGCCACAGTGGCGTGCGCCGATCCCGCTGTGGCCGTGGATATGCCCGTTTTGACCACAGAGGAGGCCCCTGCGGCCTTGGAAGGAGGGTTTGGAGCTGGGGATGTCTCCGTTATGGACTTCGAAGCCCCCGATTTGGCCAAGGAGGAGCCTCCAGTCGCAGTCGTCGATTCCTGCAACAACATTGCTGAGCCAACGACCAGTCTGAAGGAATCGCCAGGGATAACGATTCTGGAGATGATGAACCAGATTGTAGCTGAAGGGTCCGGAGTGGAAGCCAACGCGAGCTCAGCCGTCACTGAGGATAAGAAGATCCCGAAGCCGAAGATGAGGGGCAACAGGTCCAGCCCCTACTTCGCTCCTCTGGTAATTGTATTGCCTTGAACCGCTCAACGAATGGGCACCAAAACCATGGTTTTTGAATTGTATATTGCATTAGCATCATAGCTGGACAAACAGCGTTTGGGGGGCTGGGTGACTAAGCCCCCAAATGGTGCCGGACTCAACCGAAAATTTATGCCTTTTTTCAATGTAAAAATCAAAGAAAACGAAAAAAAATTTTCGGGCCGGCCCGCTTCAAAATTTTTCTCGGCCCGGCCCCAAATTTTACCATGCTTGGTGCCTCGCAAGCCGTCGTTTAATTTTTTGTTATTATTTTCAAACAAACGCCTAATTACGTAGGTACCGCACCACCGGGGTTCTCAAATGACGGGCCGACGGATTTTTGGGACGGTCTGGCCGGCCAGGGTATGAAAAATAAAATTTTAAATTTTGTATAAATCGGTACAGTAATTTTTAACTGCTTTAAATTACTGAATAATGTTTGTTACTACCATATAAGTCGGTATTAGTTGTACAAATACGAATGTCACCGACCGGGATCGAATCCAGATCGTGTGGGTGGCAATCTGACTGGGTGTCTAGGGTTAACGGGCCGGCCCGACCCAAATTTTCCAAATGGCCTGGCCCGTGAGAACATGTTTGGTTCCGTCCGCAACGCGCTGGAGGGACGCGCGTGCGGTCGCCTGAACGGGCCAGCCCGTAATGCGCGAGCGTGTCAAAGCTGACTGCATCTACGGTTTTCATTTCAGTGATTCCTCACTTGTTCCATAACCGACATTTTTGACAATATTGCTTTTGTATCTTCTCTGTTGCGATTTTAGTGGTGTGGCCCATGGTTTTTTTAAATAATGGATGAAACTCCATTGTTTTTTTGTTTTCCATTTTTAAAAACAAAAATGAAAAGCAAAACGTTTTTTTTCTTTTAAAAACAAATAGAGAAACAAAATTTAAAACCCCGATTTTTTCATATCGGCAGTAAGCGCGCTCCATCTCACCAGACAGTCCTTTAACTACCATTACGCAAATAAAAAAATGGGCGTTTTGAAAGCTTCTCAGCGGTTTTTTAAAGTCTCTTTTTTCACTTTTTAATGTAAAATTTGTTTTTAAAATAATTTTTACACCATTGCTTGCAAAATTTTCTCGATTTCCACTTGGTAGCCTAGTTTAAAATGACTTTGTTTCACAAACTCTTTTTTAGAATGGATTTTGTGGATTTCAAGATTGGGGACGCCGAAATCATCGTGTACCCGATGATTTCGGATGTCGTTTCTTTCTTGCAGGCCTCGAAGAGCGGTGTGCGTTTTGAGAAACGACTGACGGCCAAGGATTTTAAACGACTCAAAACTGGAGAAATAACGCTCGGTAAGCGGGTGTTTTTCTTTATTTCTTGCTTTTATTTGGCTTTTCACTCACACATAACGTCAATGATTCTAAAATATTCGACTTTTTGTGTCAAATTTGGGTCCAATTTACAGGGAGGGCAATTTCGGCCGCTTTTAGCGGAAAGTTTGTGTTTATTGCCCTTTATTTTAAGCTAAAATGTCTATTTCGGAATATAAATGTAGAATTTAGTCGTAGGGCTGTTCACTCAACTTTCAAGCCGTTTTTACAACAGGATTTTTCACTTTATTTAAGTTTACTTGAATTTTTGGCGTTCACAAAGTTTGATTCAAATTTGTAAAAGTAACCATAAAAGCTTAAAAAAGTTGTTCCCAGAGGCTTGTTTCTGTACTAATACCAGTTTTGATCAATCTTTGCATTTTTGTCTTTTGACTTTACAAAACTTCGGTGTTTCAGATGAATTCAAAGAGCAGAAGCTGGAAAGCGACCGTCGCAGGGAGGAGATGGACAAGAGGGAGGCCCAGCCCGGCTACTACAACATAAGAGAGACCAGGGACAGCGTTTCTGGAGACGACGCGGAGCCTGCCTCGTCATCAACGGTGCACAAGAACGTCAAGGTTGGCAGGTTTCTTTTAAACCTTTTTATTTGATTCATTTTTTTTACGTTGTTTTGGAACAATAGTAAAACTGTCGTCACGGCGAATCCTATAAACGTTCTGGCTGCAGTCTTACCGGACGTCCAGTGAAAAAATAAGTTTCAACATTTCGGTCCAGAATTCGGATGTTGGCATTGGTGCTTCCGCGATATCTACAGCTGAATTCTGTAACTAGAAAAACCCGAATTTCCATTAACTTACAAAAAATACATGGACACGTAGTGGTTGTAGTACCTTGGTTTTGGGGACTGTTATTGCGGGTTTTTTTTAAACACGTGGTTTTGGTTTCTATCCATTTTAATTCCTTAAGTATTAGCAGACCTTGTCAAGTTCCGCTATAAGCGGTGGTAGGGCCGTCGCAATTTTAAGGGTTCGGTAAATTTTGTTAAAGAACGCGGCCCGTCGCAAATTTTCGAAACTTATTATAATAGGAGGGGCCGTCGCCAAATTGAAACTTGCGGTGGGTTGCCCAAGTATGAGTATTAGCCAAAATTGCATAAATTTAACTGGTTTGACAGCTTTTTATTTCGATTGAAACTCTTCAAGTTTTTCTGTAAAACATTATTTATCATGTTGAACCACCAAAATGTGTTTTATTGCGAGCATAGTCTTCACCAAGGCTACTTCGGTTGGTTTGGCTGCGTATATGACCTGAGTATATCTACCACAGGGGTTCTCAAATGACGGGCCAGCCCGGCTTGGTCAGCCCGGTTATGAAAAATTAAATTTTAAATTTTGTATAAATCGGTACAATAATTTTTTAAACTGTTTTAAATTACTTAATAATGTTTGTTACTAACATATACGCATACCTCGGGAGAGTATAGTCAGCCTTCCCCAGGTTACGGGGGCAGAGGCCCCAAAAACGTAGAAGTTAAGGGGGATTGGCCAATATTATGGCAAAATTCAGCTGGGAAGACCAAAAGTTAAGGGGGGCTACCCCAGTTTTGGTCTCAAAAGTTACGGGTGGGTCCGTCAACTGTCATAGTCTCCCGAGGTATGTATATACGTCAATATTAGTCGTACAAAAAAGAATGTCACTGACCGGGATCGAACCCGTTGTGCGAAGTTGCAACAATTATAGAATCTTAAAGATTTTTCAGAAGGAGGAGCGCTCTGCCGCGGAGATCTCCCGCTGTCGCATGTGTCTCTCCTACCGCCTGAGGGTAGTCGACTACGACCGCGAAGACGGAAAGAACATTCTCGAGTGTGCCAATAGGAAGTGTCTGGCGTCGGTTGGTCATTGCCTTTTAAAGGTGTATTTCTTGCGTTTAGATCTGCCTCACGGACAAGCCAGCTGGTACTATGATCGAGACGCCTAAGAATTGCGTGAGTTTTTACTCATATTCACATATTTTTTTCTTGTTAAATAGCCATGGAATTTCTTAATGGAAATCGTAGTTCTCACGGGCCGGGCCGACTTGAAAAAAAAAATCCTCGGCCCGGCCCGCTTCGGCCCGTCCACTCGGACCACCCAATCAAACTGTCACCCACACGACCAAGGTTCGATCCCGGTCGGGACACTTTATTTTTGCTAACTTAAAATTAGTTTGAATGTGTAATAGGAGTATAATGAAAGTGTTTTCGGGGTTTAAAAAAATTGACGTAAGCTAAAATAAAGATTTAATGAATTTTTAATTTGTTAAGTTTACAAACCGGGCCGAAACGTGCCGGGCCGACACTTTTCTCTATAGTTCTCAAATGACGGCCGGGCCGAGAAAAGTGTCGGCCCGGTTTGTAAACGTGTCAAATTAAAAATTCTTTAAATCGTTATTTCTTACGTCAATTTTTTTAAACCCCGAAAACACTATCATTATACTTCTATTGCACATTTAAACTAATTTTAAGTTCACAAAAATAAAGTGTCCCGACCGGGATCGAACCTTGGTCGTGTGGGTGACAGTTTGATTGGGTGGTCCGAGTGGACGGACCGGGCCGAGTTTTTTTTTCAAGTCGGCCCGGCCCGTGAGAACTATGCTTTTCTCGGCCCGGTCCGTCATTTGAGAACTATGATGGAAATGTCCATTTTCAGGCCGCCAACTGTGGCTGGATGATGGATTCGGCAAGCAGAAGGGCCTACCCCGACATGGAGAAGATTAAAAGCGGAGAACTCACCGCCAACCCCGACATTATCCCATTCGCCGCTGACGAGGAAGGCGGCGATCTGAAGTTCCTCCGCTGCCCCGGACAAAGGGCCCGTGTACGCATTATCTAGCTACAGTAATCCTTCCTACACTCGGGTACAGTAATCCTCATTCCCAGTTACCGTAGCCCATCATCGACCACAGTAACCTTTTCACTCGATTCCCACTCCTCTGTTGCCCTACGGTATTCCCTGTTACCGTAATCCCCGACTACCGTAACCCTGAGCTCCATAACTCCCGGCGGCTACCGTAATCCCCGTACTCCGCTACCGTATCCCTGCCGTAGTTCCCTTCACTTTTCACGATCTCGACCACTTATCTGCTTTGGGCTACCGTAACCTTCACCCCGCGTTCTTACCGTAGTTCGCCTAGCCAGTCAGCCTTGTTACCTTAACCCACTATGATAACTGAGCTACCGTAACCCCCGGCAACTACCGTAATCCGCATACTCGGCTACCGTAACCCCCCCCCCCCCTCACTTCTCCCAATCTCGTTCACTTATCATCGTCGGGCTACCGTAACCCTGACACTGGTCATTCGTTCTATACCGTAACCCTGGTAGCTAGCCAGCCGGCTACAGTATTCCTACAGTATCCCTGTCCTTTAAACTCGCCTCCTCGCATTTTATCATCCCAAGTCGCAAAAACCGTGTTTTTCCTGTAAATTTTGTCCTTTTTTGTTATCGGATCTCTCGTTCGATCATAGTATCATGCCCACTTTTGTTGATAATAAATTTCGAGTATTTTTCATTGTCTATTTGATTAACACGGTTTTTAACCGTTCTATACCTTTTAGTTGGTGATTTTTCGTCTTTTATAGCCTTTTTTAATAGAAAATGGAGGTGGAGGCTGTGGAAAGTCCGTCGGTGGCTGCTTTGGAGGAGAGCCTCCCCGCCCTCCCGCAAAAGAAGTTTTACAGGTTGGTTTTTTTAAAATCTATTTTCGCCTCCAATTGTTTTAAAATGAGCTTTAAAATCTGTCAAAACGTGTTTTTGTTAAGCTCGGAAACCTATTGTTGAAATAATTGGAGGCGAATTAGTCATAAAATACTTTTTTTGTTAAATAACTTGTTCAGGCAAAGGGCCCACGCGAATCCCCACTCGGACCACGACATCGAGTACCCACGCACACCCGATGAGTGAGTTTTTTATTATTTATTATTTGGAAAAAAAATTGAGCTAGTTTGTATCGGGGTTCTCACGGGCCGCGCCAGTTGGAACATTTTGGTCGGCCCGGCCCGGCCCGTTTTCCTTGGACCACCCATTCAGATTGCCACCCACACGACCAGGGTTCGATCCTGGTCGGTGACATTCTTTTGTCTACGACTAATATTGACTAATATGTTAGCATTATTAAGTAAATTATAGCAGTTTTTTCTTGTTTAAAATGAGGATCTTCTCAGAAACACATTCAGTTTTTGAATGCAGAATTCCATTTACAATGGAAAATTTTCCATTTAATCTTTTCCAGCACCTTTTGCCAGCATGTAGGAAAAGGCCCTAATTTTTTTCGGGTCTTCGCCAGGGAAAAAAATGTTTTAGAAAATTCTATTAAAGTTCAGCAAACATCCCTTTTCCTTTAATATAACCTACGTTTTCAGCATGGACTGGAGCGCCCTCTACGGAGACTACGCGAAAGGCCGTAAGGTGGAATTCGCCGACGTCGGCTGTGGCTACGGTGGCCTTCTGATGAAGCTCTCGCCCCTCTTCCCAGAATCACTCATGATCGGGTTGGAGATCCGCGTTGCTGTGAGTTTTACGAATATTTCTCGTTTTATTGGCAATTTTTCAGGTTTCCGACTTTGTCTCCACAAAAATCCAGGCGTTGAGGGCCATGAACGCCAATGAGGAAGGCGCCGGCTTTAGGAATGTGGCCTGTCTCAGGTAATTTCATGAAACCTCGCAGAAAAAAACTAAAATTGGCGCATTTCCATGAGTTATTTGTAAAATGTACACATTTTTGTACCTAAAATTGTGGAAATTTCAGGTCAAACGCGATGAAGTACCTGCCGAATTACTTCCACAAGCACCAGCTGTCGAAGATGTTCTTCCTCTTCCCCGACCCTCATTTTAAGAACAAGAAGCACAAGTGGAGGATCATCACTCCGGCTCTGTTGGCCGAGTACGCCTACGTTTTGAGACCCGGAGGTGGGAAACTTTATGTTCAAATATGGACAAATTGAAAAGTTTTTAAAGAACTGGGTGTCATGGGTCCCGAAACGAACTGAGATTCGGCAAAGGCTAGAGGTTATGGTAGCTGCCCTCGCGGCGAACGACAGTTTGGATAAAATCGAAAATTTCACGGAAAAATGTGTTTTAGCTTATAGAAAAGAAATTAAAGGACTGATACACCGAAAGATTACTGTAGTTTGTGCACAGCTCAACATGGTTACTGTAATTAACGGGTGGACTAAGGTTTCTGTAGCCCAAAGGCAACCAAGATCGTGATAAATGAGGAGAACTACGACATAATAAGCATGCTGTAGCCGAGGGCCATGATTACGGTAGTTGACGTTAGTTACTTTAGCTCTTACACTGAATACAACGGGATACTGTAGTTTGAGCTCACAGTAACAGAGATTACCGTAATCGGGCACAATTACATTGATTAGTCTTTGCAGGGAACATAAGTACAGTTATCGAGTTAAACGCGAAGTTTGTGGAATACTGTAGCTACTGTATCCCTTGGCGGTGTCGGGGTTCTCAAATGACGGGCCGGGCCGAGGGATTTTTTGGGACGGCCCGGGTATGACAAATTTAATTTTAAATTTTGTATAAATCGATACAATAATTTTTTAAACTGTTTTTAAATTACATAATAATGTTTGTTACTAACATACATATACGTCAATATTAGTCGCACAAAAAAGAATGTCACCGACCGGGATCGTACCCTGGTCGTGTTGGTGGCAATCTGACTGGGTGGTCCAAGGAAAACGGGCCGACCAAAATTTCCCAACTGACCCGGCCCGGCCTGGCCCGTGAGAACCCCGGGCGTTGTGGTGTCGTTATCGATTTGTGCAGCAGCACTTGTGCATCCCATGGGCAGGCACTCTGCGTCTTGACCGTCTTGTGATCTCTATCAGACTAATGTTGTCTCGCCTGGTCTCTAATCGTCTGTCACACGCAGTTCCTGCTCCTACTGTACACGCAGATCGCTGCATTCGCGTGCTACAAGAATAATGAATTTCACATTTTCACTTTCCGGGTCGTTCCCACCTCGCTGTCCCGAGCCGGTCAGTCAAGCCTCCGTGTTCGGTATTCCATACGCTTTGTTTTCGTTTCCCCACTTTTTTACTAATATCGCATTTTTTGAAAAAGATTTCATGGTTTTGACGTATTTCCTGCAAATCGGTCGGAAATAAACCCAGTCTAGTGCGATTGGTCAAACGAGAGGCACTAGGGGTAAACAAAGAATTTCGAAATACCTAATGTCGTCAAGAGAACAGCGCTCGTTTTTCGAAAATCGCAGGAGTCGTTCTTGATGCAACGGCTCTTTTCTTATCTCTCCCGTCGAGTGTTTGAACTTTGACCACGGCGACGTCACAGATTTGGATCTCTGACCAATTGGCAACATCTTTGATTAAAGGACTGTCCTCTTTGGTCACCAAAGTTGAGAACAGCCGACATGGACCTGTTATTTGTCGTGGGAAGTGCGTAAATACGCACTCTCCTATTACGAGAGGGGTCTCCTGCCCAGCAACGGCAATTGTCATCATGCGCGCATTCTGTCGTTCTCGGCTAAGTCATCTTGGCCGCTTCGCTCCGGTGGTGACAAATCATAGGTACACATTGCCCCCAGGGTTAGTTCAGCGACACTATTCTTTCTATTACGGTTTTACACTCAGATATTGACCGAAAATGATTTTTTTTTGTAATTTGACAACTCGCACGATTGCAGTAAAATCTCCTACACTCACCCATTGTTTGTTTTTTGTATACGAAATTTCCGTTATTACATATTGTAAAAAAGTGACCCCCACACGGTAAGAGGTCAAAATTGGGCATACGTATCGCGTTTTCATTTGTACGAAATCATTTGTTCCTCTACTATGGGAATTTAATTAATGTTTAGGCTATATGAATGCGTATACGAACTTTGTCTCCAAAGCTGGGTTCCCAGCGGGCCGGCTCGTGAAACCAGCTTATTCGGGTCTATATTTGTTCAAACTCAACTTTTTCGGTTCTGAAAAAAGGATATGGAAGATAAAAGTAAAAGAAAAAAGTTTGAAAAGATCAAACAATGCGCAATTGGTTTATCTTTTCTATTCTTTTTTCAGAACCAAAGAAAGTTGATTTTGAACAAAGTTAAGCCCGAAAAAAACGTCTGGTTTAACGAGCCGGCCCGTTGAGATTCTGAGGTCACAATGAGTTTTGAACCGATTTTTGCCACTTTTTGAAGCCACAGGGTGTTTTAATGCATAGGGAGGATGCGACAACTCTCATGACGAGGTTTTTTGGGCCCTATTGACTATAGTTCTCAAATCACGGGCCGGGTTGAGAAAAGTGTCGGCCCGGCCCGTTTCGGCCCGGTTTGTAAACTTGTCAAATTAAAAATTCTTTAAATCGTTATTTTAGCTTACGACAATTTTTTTAAACCCCGGAAACACTTTCATTATACTCCTATTACACATTCAAACTAATTTTAAGTTAGCAAAAATAAAGTGTACCGACCGGGATCGAACCTTGGTCGTGTGGGTGACAGTTTGATTGGGTGGTCCGAGTGGACGGGCCGAAGTGGGCCGAGGATTTTTTTTCAAGTCGGCCCGGCCCGTGAGAACTATGCTATTGACACCCGTTTAGCATTGAAAACGGTAGATACTTCACGAAGTAAGAAATTTATTGCGGTAGGGGTACCCGATATAGCGCAAGTTTTAGCTCTGGTCTTCTTTATTTTTAATTCCCAAAAGTTTGGTATTACAACTTATGGCTCACCCTGTTGGGCCAGCCTCTGCATCATACCCACCTTCCCTAAGCCTTTTTTAAATCTCGCTTTGCAGGCCTGATCTACACCATCACCGACGTAAAGGAGTTGAACGAGTGGATGGTGGAGCATCTGAGCGAGCACCCGTTGTTCGAACGCCTCTCGCCCGAGGAAGAGGCCGCAGACCCCGTGGTGGCGCTGCTCTTTGAGAGGTCAGTTCGCCGAATGGCTGTAAGCGAAGACAGTTGAAAGAGATAGGGCTTTATCTTTACACTTATCTTACCACTGGAACTATTACTTTCCTTCTTTATTTAGCTGTCAATCGTACGATTTATAAGCGAACTTCATTTTGCTGGCTAAGACCGGGCCAGCCCGAGATTCAATGTTTGAAAAGATAAGAGGCTCTACGGGCTAGCCCGTGAGCTAGAATTGCTGGATTTTCGTCGGGACGGCGTTCGAAATACCGGATGGAGTGTGGTCTCCTTCGACCACGTGTTTGCTGATCTTTGCGCGGACGATAGGCACCCGAGAAAGCGCTTTGTTCCTTCTTTTTCTAACACCAATAATCGATGCGAAGGTCATTCTGATAAGCTGCCGTTCCGTCGAATGACCCAGCATCGTGTGGGGCCATTGGCATTGTTTCCCTTTTGTTAAAGTGGTTTTAAACAACTTGTTAAATGATTTGGCTGCGTACATGGCCTGAGCATCTTATTTTGCTTGATTTGCTCTAAGTACAACATCAAAACATATAACTTAAAGTATACCACATAGCAATATACACAATTTTTCGTCCGCATTGGGGCATTATTTGAACGAAGCTGGGACAAACAGTCGTGAGTTGGATAAATGTTTGTAGTTTGGTCTTGCTGTACGCCTTTTTTGAACTAAATATTCGCAAAATAGTGTTTATGTGCATTTTCACGCATTGTAGCTGGAATTTCTTCCGTCAAAGTAATGCTATTTTATTTTTACAACATCTATCGTTAATGTTGTGGAAAAGTTTGCGTTGTCAAAGACTATTCAATAGGATATTTTCGATTCTATTTTGCAAATGTGAAAAATTGGTATTGTTTGTGTCGGTGACATTCTTTTTTGTACAACTAATATTTACTTATATGTTATTAACAAACATTATTAAGTAATTTAAAGCAGTTAAAAAATATTGTACCGATTTAAACAAAATTAAAAATTTTAGTTTTTTTTATACACGGGCCGATCGAGCCGAGCGGTCCCAAAACATCCCTGGGAACAAAGTTTTGTTTTCAATTCATAAAACGGTTTTCAAAGACGTTCTGTTAAATGAACCGCGTCAAAATATCTGGAACTACCTTTCTCTGTCGTCTATTTCTAGAATAGTCTCGTATTTCCCAGCCTGTCCTGTAAGGCCAGTCACACTGTAGACCGGTTTTGTTGTTTTTCACTCGCAATAACACAAAAATTGATTTTACAAAATATCTAACTTTTTGGTTTCAAGAAAAACCTGCGAACTATTCCCAACAATTCTTGGATCACCGTTTGTTATCTTATTTTCTTTGCACAAATCACATGATAGACACACGTGCTCACAAAAAGTTATCGATTTTGCGCTCTTAATGAAAGAATTTGTGCTATTATTACGGGGGAAATTTGGGTTTGATTGTTACTTTTGCGAATTTTTATTGATATCATTACTTTAATTTTTTTTAAATGAATTTTCAGTACGGAAGAAGGCCAGAAGGTGACGCGCAACGAGGGAGACAAGTTCCCGGCGGTGTTCAGAAGAAAGCCGGACCCCGAGTGGTAAAAAAAGGCCACGCCCCCTTTGCCCCGCCCACCTGTTGCCTATTTTGGCCCCGCCCCTCTCCTCGGAATGGTTGTTGATGATTCGTTTCTTGTTGTTACGTTGTTCGCTTTCATTAAATGGGAGAATTATCGTCTTTTGTAGAATTTTTTTAAACCATCCCGTTAAATCGGGGAATATTTCGAATTTTCCGTTGAAATTTCCAGATGCTATTATGCGGTTTTTCAGGATTGAGCGAGGGTTTTAATGGAAGACGAGTATGAATCTCTTCCGACGCACAGCGTTCCGGTGGGTATTTTTTGTTTAGAATATTTACGAAATATGGGATTCGATTATACTCTTTTGTCCTTTTAAAAGGGACTCTTTAAAAAAAAAGATTTTTTGTTGTCGATAGTTTGATAAATTCTTTCGGTAGGTAGACTTTAATCACCACCTTCTTTTACACCTTGGAATGTAAAGCGAATATTTCTTTTTAAAAAATGTCGTTTTTCTATCCCTATTGACAGCTAGTTGGCAATAAATACTACGCCACTCAGATTTTTGTGAAAGTAGAACCAAAATTCGCAAAATATCACCGAAAAAGTTTGAGTAAACCTTCATTCGTACCAGACGGGTGTCAGTAGGGAGCAAAATGACTTCTTAATGCCATTTGCGCACCCACCCAACTTACTTAGAGTAACAAAAGTTTCAAGAAGAAAGTCGGGGTTCTCACGGGCCGGGCCAGCTGGAAAATTTTGGTCGGCACGTTTTCCTTGGACCACCCAGTCAGATTGCCACCCACACGACCAGGGTTCAATCCCGGTCGGTGACATTCTCTTTTGTACGACTTATGTTGATTTATATGTTAGTAACAAAAACTATTAAACTATTTAAAACAGTTTGGAAACTTATTGTACCGATTTACACAAAAATTTAAATTTTTATTTTTCATAACAGGGCCGACCGGGCCGGGCCGTCCCAAAAAATCCCTCGGTCCGGCTCGGCCCGGCCCGTCATTTGAGAACCCCGAAGAAAGTTATGACTCATTGCGATGTTCTTAACTTTTTTTAGAACTGTATTAGGGCTTCGTTGTTAAATTTTTGCTCTGCGATTGGTCCTTTAAAGGGCCTTTCCTGCAACTCCCCCTTCGTTTTCTCTACTCTCCCTTTTAGTATTCGTTTCAGGTGCACCTGGCGGCCGGAGCGCTCGCTGGCGCAGTGGAGCACTGCGTCATGTTCCCCTTCGACAGTGTGAAGACGCGCATGCAGTCGTTGTGTCCCTGTCCGGAGACCAAATGCCCCACTCCCGTCCACTCCCTCATGAGCATCGTCAAGAGGGAGGGCTGGCTCAGGCCGCTCCGCGGCGTCAATGCGGTCGCCGCCGGGTCGATGCCTGCCCACGCCCTCTACTTCACAGTCTACGAAAAGGCTAAGGTAAGCGGGACTTTGTGTTTATGAGTTGATGTGGCCCGTTTCAAATGTTGTAGAGTCGTTATGTAGCCCAAAAATGTCTACCGGCGTTTTCAAAATTGACTTTTCAGGCCTACCTGACTGGAAACACCGCCGGCCACACGAATACCCTCGCCTACGGACTTTCCGGAGTGCTGGCCACGCTTATCCACGACGCCGTCATGAATCCCGCTGAGGTGATTTAAAACAAATGCAACGTTTTAAATCTAAAGGTTTTAAAGCGACTAACTGGGGCTGTGAATATTTTTGACCGCGCAAAATCTACCGTAATACCTACCAAACGGGTGTCAATAAGCAGTATTATAAGCCCTGTTAACGCACCTTTACTATGCAACAAGAGTTTGAAAACTGACTTTGAGTTGAATCCCTGACTGCCTAGATCCGTGGCGCAACTCTACTAATGGTACGATTACGGTATCTTTGTCATGCTTTGCTTACCAGTCCCACGTTTTCGAAAATTACCTATTTGCGTGAAACCCCACAAAAAAATCTCTGCAAACTTGTGCTCCACATTATCTTGTGCAATGTTGTTATTGGCGTAATTTTTTGCATGTGTTGCTGATCTTGGAAAAGATAGTCACATCATTCTGAAAGTTTATGGCCGATACACGCGAAAGCATATGACCCCTGCGGTGGGTTGCCCAAGTATGCGCGAAAGTTGGTGCTGAAAAAAGAAACAGTGGGATGAGCTTTCGAGCCCCAATTTAGTGTATGGTGGGGGGGGGGGGGTGACACTGACGTCTTACTGATCGCTGGTGCCTCGAAAAAGGCAGCCCCCTTAACTTTGTGCCCTCAGGTGATTTAACCGAGAATAGTACCTAACCCTCTTACGATTAGCTTAATTTTGTTGCCATCCGTAGGTCCCGCATATGGGAAATCGGATTGTAAGCACCGCACCCATGTTTTTTTTTTTAAATTTTGACCGAAATAAGCGTTTATAGCGCGTCCTCTTGAAAATGTAAAAAAAAAAGTTTTATACTTTGCGATGCACTGTATTTCGTGCCAGCCAAGTGTCGATAGCGCCCAAAATGTCATCTTCTTGAGCATAACCCATTCCTGGTCCATGACTGGGCGTATGAGTCTTACCTGGACACGTAGTGCTTGCGGTACCTACGTTTTTGCGGGTTGCTTATTGTGGGGGCTTTGTAAAAATTAGGATCCTTTGTTTTTGGGGACCCCCTCCCATTTGGGGGACCCTACTTTTTTAGCCATTATCCGTACCGTATCAAGGTATGGTATGAGTTGAAGGAATACTTCTTTACATTTCTTTTATTGCAGGTTGTGAAGCAGCGCATGCAGATGGCGTTCTCCCCCTACGGTTCCTCCATGGAGTGTGTCCGTTGTATATACAAGTGAGTTTTTCTAACCCCTCTTTCCTATTTTGCCCGATTTTACCCTAAATATTATCAGAAGGGAAGGTCTCGGCGCTTTCTATCGCTCCTACACGACGCAGTTGACGATGAACATCCCCTTCCAGGCTATTCACTTCATGTGCTACGAGTTCTGGCAGCAGGTCTGTTTCTTATTTGTTTTTTTCTTACATTTAGTACGCAAACTGCCGTTTATTCGAAAATATCCCATTTTTCGCGTGAAGATGGAAATATTTACGCAATTTTGTTTAGATTCTGAACCCCGAGCACAAGTACGACCCCCGTTCCCACTTGATAGCCGGAGGGCTGGCTGGAGGCCTCGCCGCTGCGGCTACGACTCCGCTGGACTGCATCAAGACCGTTCTGAACACGCAGCAGACGCCGGAGATCGACGGAGGCAAGAGGATATTCATGAAGGTCGGTTACCGTAATAAATTTGGTTTGATTTGGAGGTACTGTATTAGTATTTGGATTTAGTTGTCAAAGGTTACGGTAATAGAGCCAGGTTGGGATAGAATTATCTGGATTTTACCGTAATTCAGACTTTTGTTGCTGTATCTACCGTGATCCACAGAAATCATTGAGTTCGCGATAGTGAACTGAGGTTCGTCTTTCCTCTGGGATAACTTAAAATTGCAACGGCCCTACCTACCGCTTATGACGGAGGTTAATATGTCGCGCCGAGCCCAATTTCTTGTTTGGAGGGCTCACGCCACGCCTCATTTGTACTGTGGGGGATCGCGCAAAACGGACCCCATAGGTTCCTTGTTCATGTATAGTTCTCGCTGGGATACGGGTTCGAAGTATCGCCATAATACACTTATTGATTGCGGTTTACAGCAATGTTTGGCTATAGTTGGTATAGTGGTTACGGTGTGTTCTGTCTGGGAATTCGTTTGATCGATATTCGCCATGGGTTACGGTACTCGCGCAGGGTAATGGTAATCGACAGCTACGGTAATGGAAAAGCATTGGATACCGTATTCACTCTGGGTTGCAGAATTCACATGAATACTGTAGTCTAGTAGCCTGTAGATGATGGGTTTCTTGCTTGTAATGAAGTAATAGTGCCTATGTTTTGATGTTATTCCAAGACTACTGCGTACAATTTAGGATACCCAGGCCGTGTACGCAGCCAAATCGGTCGAAATAGACTTGGCGAGAAGCATATTTGCCGCGGCGATTTCTTTAGTCCTAAATTAGATCGCATTTATCTTTGTGGGATTTAGCCATGCTTGCTGTTATTCGCTCTGGGGTACAATAGCTTATAGATGAAATAGGTAACGGTTTTTCTTTATAGAAACGACTGCGACTCCTACCCTCGCTGGTGGGTTTGGCATGCCCATGGCATATAGTTTTGTGGCCATTTGCTGCTTAAATTCCTTTTTTCTGTTTTAATTGTACTTTTTCAGGCTGCTGGCAGCTACCGAGGAATCAGCGACGCGGCGAGGACGATCTACAGCCAGCGCGGTATTGGCGGGTTCTCCTGCGGACTGCAGGCCAGGGTCATCTTCCAGGTTAGATTTTCTTGTTTTAATGGTTATTTTAATTACTCAATTTCGTTAATTACCCCTAATTAAACCCCGTTCTTTCAGGTTCCGGCGACTGCTCTTTCTTGGTCCGTCTACGAGTTATTCAAGTACATGCTCGGCTACAATACCCGATGATGATGCGCATTTCTCTGTTATTTAGGGGACAATTAATCGATATCGATTACCTCTTTCGCCCGTGTGTCTGTGCCTTCTCGTTTTCGCTTTAGGACCATTTCCCCCGTGTGTTCCTCCTTCGGTTCGTTTTAGGCCCCTTGTTAGTTGTTGGTAGAGTATATTCGATAAGAGATTTTATTATACTAGAGAGCTTATCCCACCCAGAATTTGTTCTCGCACCTATTTGCTCCTCAAGAAAATAAAGATGTCTCGTTTTTTCTTATTCTGCCATAGAGTTCCGTTGGAAAACGGTTTTATTGCATTTTCCCCTATTTATGAAATGTTATGAGGATGAATTTGGATATGAACGGTTGAAAGTCGTGGTTGTGACAGGTATTTTTTTTAAAAAATAAATATCTTTTTTTCCTTCTAAATCCTTCAATTCCATAGAAAAATAATTGGAGGTATGTTGTTGGGGATCGGTTTTAGCGCAATTTTTGGAAAGTGTCGTGACGGCGCGATGGATTTGCTTTTTTGTTTTGCTTATAACATTGTTTCATTTAAATCAGTGACCTGTTGTTCCTGAACATAGGATTAACAAAATTATACAAGCACAAAAGAAAAAAATAAAGACAAAGTAATGTAAAACTTCGGGTGACGCCGGATTCAAATAAAAAGATTTCGCGGTTCGTTTCGGGACCATTTTACGAACGTAGTTCCGTAGGAATCCCCTGGGACACCCCGATAAAGGTTGTTCCCTGGGACTTCCTAAAATATCGATCGACTACCGGGGTTCCGCACCGGAGTCCCGGGGGACACCCCGGAATCACGATTTCCCGCTGGGACACTCCGCCGCAACTGCTGAGCATCCGTGTTTATCGGGTCCTGCCACGAAAGCCCTGAAGATCGTCGACGGCGCCGGCAATAGTTTATGCGGGGGTTTCAAATGAACCCCCTTTCGCGAATCCAAACCGGTGCCGTCATCGATCTACAGGGTTTTCGTGGCGGGACCCAATATACACGTCGTGCGTGTCGCGACGACGTTCTGCCGGTTTCTTCTACAGGGCGTAGTGCCTCCCGGGATGTGAAAATAATTTTCGCTGTCGCACCCAGAATTACCGCTAGAAACTGTAATTTATTGACTGTATTTGTCAAAAATGCTTACCTCTTGGAACATTTGTTGCGCCAGCCAGCTGTCACTAATATGTTCCAGTACTGTAGAGTACCGGAAAAGCTCGAATTCGTTTTCAACTGTTCTAAGAAACTTGTGGTTGAGTGGTGAAAATGATTTCTGGATAGCGCCTCCGTTTTTCTACTCTTTCCCATCTTCTCGACCTACTTTCTTATGTCTACTCACACAGCGATTCTTTTTGAAAGAAATGAGTTCCAATCGCCCTTGTGCGCGGAAACGGCGGGCCGTTGTTGCGATACGCAACGCGTGTCAATAAGGGCCCTGAAAATCAGCAAAAGCGCCGGTAAAACTTGGCGGAAATGCCAAATTTTTCAATCAAGCTTTCGTTGCGGGACCCTTATTGGCACGCGTTGCGTACCGCAACCGTGTTCCGGCGCTTTCGCATAAAGGGGGAGTGCACTTGCATATCCCCATGTCCTGAACCGAAATTTTGCGAACTTTATTTGTCAAAACCACCGATTTTTCGCTGGAAATTCGGAAAAGTACTGCCCGCGAACCGAATCTCTGCTTGCAAATGCTCATCACGTGGCGTACGCTCGGATGGGTACGTGACGTTAGTCAGCGGTCAAGACAGTCCTTCTCTTTGCTTCATTTCTCCGTTCCCTCTCGCGTCGGCCGGTTCTTCCCCGACAGTACTCGTCCTTTCCCACCACTAAACGAAACTAAACTCGGAAATCTCTCAACCACACAATGACCGTCGGAGGATTCTCGTTCATCCACTTGGCCACCCCTCTTAACGTTTCGGCCTCCAGGATGACGGGTGGGTTACGGTGTTCCAGTGTTTCTCTGTGGTAGTGTGATTGTGGAAGATTGGATACAATTTTTGTAGTTTTAGGCGTTAGAAGCTCTATAGTCCTTGTTAACAATACTTACCGCGCTATTGTAGTCTAAAGGTGTTCATCAGTGTGAAATTAAAAGGTCCCGCACGGAAAGCGACTTTCCCGCGAAGAACCGGCGTAGAGCTGTGCGGCGCGGGTGCCGCCGTTCCGAATTCGTTTTTTCCATTTCAGCTCCTTTCTGTTTTAAACGTGTAATAATATGTTTATTTTTCAAATATTCGTGTTAATAAATGTAAAATATGTATATTTTTGTCGGTATAAAAGGAATTTTACTTGTTTGCAACACCTGGAAAGGTACTTTGGACAATTAACAACTTCATCGCGATTGTTTTAATATTCTGATGTTGACGCTTTTTTTGCCAGCCAATTCTTGAACTTAGCGATCTAAAAGTTAAATTTTTGAATGATTTCTTGGTAAAACTGCCGTTTTTCAGAGTTATTCACTAGTTTTAAGCCCCCCGCGATATTCTTTTCCTTTTAGTGTTTATTTTGTAGCATTCTGTGTTTTCTGAAGTTGCGCGAGTGTACGTAGACTAGTGATGCAAAAGTGGTGCTGATCTCGCCGGCGGGCGGTGCATTTTCGAAAATGCGGCGATACGTGCCCTGCTTGCGTCATAAAAGCGCCTGTCTTCATTAAAAACGATTTCTTTACTAGAATTCTATTCAAAATGCGTATTTTTCAAGTTTACAACGCTTGAAACCCGTGTTTTCCACATTTTTCTGTGTCTGGGTGCGTTAAATGACGTATAGCCATGTCATGGACCAAAATACACGCGGAAGAGTACAAGGAACGCCTCAAATTCCCGTGAAACAAACGTGTGCTGCCACGGTGCTATCTATGGCCTTCCTGTTTGAACTGTCCCCATCGATTTCGCGCCGCTGACCGTCAAATCTCTCTTCTCTCGGTGACAAAATCGCCTTTGAACGCCTAATTTCGTCGGATATTATCGATTTACTGACTTTCTGTGTAGTTTGTAGTTATTTCTGCTTAAACTAGAGCGTTGAGTGTTCTTTAATGGACTTGTTTACAGGTCTAATTATATGTTTAATCGATGGTTTTGCAGGTTGCTGCTCCGCCGCCATGTCCACTCCCTCCTGCCACGGTCAGTCCAAGTGCATCGCCTACGCCGCCGCCCTCATCGCCGGAGGAGCTGTCATCGGATACATTGTGAGTGGAAAAATGTCTTTTTAGCGAATATTGTGTAAAAATATTGGTATTTGGTTTATTGGCGCCCGTGATTGAGTAAAATAGCTGCGGAATTCCCACGGGGAGGTTGAAAGTTCACGGAGTTTCTAGCCGCTTTCAGCCGTCAGTTTGGTTCTTCGAATATTGTGCACGCCGTTTACCAGATTCTGTGTTCGCCGTATACAAAATTCTCCGTACGCGGTTTACAAGATTCTGTGCACGTTACAAAATTCTGTGTTCGCCGTTTACAAGATTCTCCGTACGCGGTTTACAAGATTCTGTGCACGTTAATTACAAAATTCTGTGTTCGCCGTTTACAAGATTCTCCGTAATTGGTTTGTAATATTCTGTGCACGCCGTTTACAAACTTTTGTTGCACGCTCTTAGAAGCAGTGAAATTCATTATCAGATATTAGGTCTTGAGCAAGGTCTTGAGCAATGACCAGTCGAAATCTGAAATTTCGTTTCGGGACCCATAAGATCCTACAGATTCCCGGGTTCTTATCAAGAACTTCTTTGCATGCTACCCTTTGGAGTTCACCGTGAATGATTATAAAATTTTCGTAAAAGTGTCTTTGTCCGTCAAAAACATCGTGTCGGGACCCATTATACCTTTCGTTTCAGGTCGGAAGCACCCTGGCAGCGCGTCGTGCCCGCTGCAACAGCAAAGTGCAGCTCGGTTGTGCGAAGGTGGCCGACTCGGTCGACATTGAGGACATTGGCGAGAAGAAGGCCTTCTGCCGCTGCTGGAAGAGCGACAAGGTACTATAGCTTTTATTAAAGGACTGTGTTGTTTCAGTGGCCCTACTGCGACGGAACTCACAACAAGCACAACAAGGAGACGGGCGACAACGTGGGCCCCCTGATCATCAAGGGAAAACCGGCTGCTCAGTAGAAGACGAAGAGGAAGAGCTACCTCCGTCAGAGTGTAGAAGAATTACCAACATAAATCCGTGCTTTAGACGGGAAATGCTGTCTTTTTTGTGGGGGGGGGGGGGGGGAAGGGGTTCTCTTTGAATTTGCGACTTTCTTGTTTTTCTGGGATTGTGATAGTAAGTGCGCCAGTGTTTGCGAATTTATGCGCCCGCAGTATCAGAGGTTCTGTGTTCGTCGTTTACAGGAGTATACACGCTGTTTACAACATTCTCTTCCAAAATATTCAGGACACAATTTGTGTTAATTAGGCTTTTTAGGTCTTTTATAGGTTTTTTTTCTATTTAAGTTTTCTATATTCATTTTTTCTTTTTATCATTTTCCATGACATACGGTAGCAAATGGTGCAAAATACAAATACTTGTCTAACAATGCCTCAATAAAGCATATTTGAGTATTCTAATTGGACAAGTTAGGAAAATGAACAGTGATATTCACAATTTAGACCATAAATGGACAATTTTTACTATGAATAAATTGAAACGAATGATTTGAATAATATGTAAAGTGGCAAGGTACAAAGTACATTCTATATTTGAATTTTAACAAACTAAGGAAACGAAACAAATTAACTCTCTTTAAAATTTCTGAAAATGATTTCGCTGCAGTTCAGAAAAATTTCATCTTCGAACTTCCTTCTTCCTATGAAAAATTATAAAATTGCCAATTTGATTGCAGAAAACCAGCCATTTTCCCCGCTCAACGCTTGTTTGTTCAGAGGATATTTTCAAGGCTAGGCAACTCTCCAAGATAGCTTTTCAACTCCTTTCCAGTGGTGTCTGCCTCGATGTTCTAATTCTGACCGTATGTTTTTTTAACAAAAGACGCCGGCCTCTGTCGTATGCTAATGAATTTCAGTCTCAACATCTTAAATTGTTCCTTAGACTTTGCTCAATCGAATGAGTTAGTCCATATCAGTGTTAAAGCCCTCAAATGACTTTTAAAATAGCAAACAAAGTAGACCTATACTTATTTCCAGCAGTTTAGCACTTCGAAAAGGAGTGCGCGTAAAATTATCCAATCGCGGCGGGACTATATAAATGAAATCAAAACACTTCGAAAGGTATCTTCATTTCCTTCTACTGATCCACCGTCTACTGCTTGCTCTCCCTCTTCTTCTCCTCGGCTTTGTTCAACTCCATGTCCTTCAGCTCCAGGAGCTTTTCCTTCTTCTTGATCGACATGTGGGTCGCCTTCAGCTCACTGCCCTTCCTTTCCAGAATTCGACCACCCTGGAAATCATAAAAAATACTCTAATTTTTAGTATGGAAACCATCTCATTCTTCCTCTCCTCGTTGCCCTGAGTGATGTCCGACTCCATCTGCTGTTTGGCATTCCTGAAATAAAACTTTTCCTTGAATGAGAAATTCAGTACTGCAGTTCCTGGTGCTTCTTCTGGAGTCTCAGCTTGATCTCGTGCTGTCTGGCACTGCCCTTCCTGCTCCAATTTCTGTTTGTTGCTAAACAAATGAGGTAAACAGGAGAGACAGAGTGAGTTTTCGAAAAAGAGAGCGAGAGAGAGAGAGACTTACACGGCTAGTCCCGCCTTCTTCGCCGCCAGAAGGTCCCTCACAGGCTGAAGCCTCGGCTTCTGCTCGTCCGTCATCCTTTGCATCATCTTTTCGGTGTACTCCTCCAGGTTGTTTCCCATTGGAAAGAATTTCTTCATCTCCTTTTTCTTTTGCTGGTCCTGAAAAGAACAATTTGGAGCACATGGAGAGAAACGAACCATGGAGAGACTTTCCGATGGGAACTGTGGGAAGAGAATGAAGGGGTAGTTACGTAACAGACAGATTACGTCACCCATTTCAAGCTTGTGAGGAAGAGTATTTACGGAAATGACAATAACTGAAGTGAGTGTGTGAGTGAGTAAGTGAGTGAGTGAGTGAGTGAGTGAGTGAGTGAGTGAGTGAGTGAGTGAATGAGTGAGTTTCGCCTTTACTTTTAGATTGGGTTGTTTTCCTGCAAATTCCATTTTCTTTAACCAGGTCATAAATCCTCTTCCCAAATAGCTATAAAAATAAGATCCCTCATAAGGTAAGTATACTCCAAGGCCGTAAATGTTTTCCGGGGGGGGGGTTGTGAACGCGATTTGTCTTTTGTTATGTCACTCGTACCACCCTGTAAAACGAGGGACGCAGGCTTATCTTTTCAAAATAAAACAGTCATTCAGCTGTAATTATCAGATAACTTGGAATATGGATGCAAACATTTATGAAATACTCTGGAAAATATGCATTATTCAACGAAATTAGGAAAGGACAGGTTGAAAGAGGTGTAAAAGAGATGGAGAAAAAATTCAAAAGAGTGTTTCATTTTTTTAATTGGCAATTGTGGATATTTTGAATCAGGGAAAACGGTTTTTTGGAATGTTGGAAATTGACTGCGAATTTCCTTGAAATTTGAATTCGCCCGTGTCAGCACATAGACAGTATGACTGTTGCTTGTCGCAGCAATATTCTTTATCTTTTTGAGAATGGGTAAACAATTTTCGGTATAAAAGAACCGATGCTGTGGGAAGACACACTACGTCTTCAATATGCTCTTTCTTACACTCCTAAGTCTTTATTTTGCCTCGGCGTCTCCAATTCAAGCAGCAGTTGTGAAGGAAGCTTCTGCTGTTGCGAATACGGTAGGAAATAGATTGGTCAATTGTGTTTTAAAGGTCATTTCTTTAAAATGTAATTTAGGAGCTTTTTTAAAGCCAAGATTGTGAAAGAGTAGAGTGGTGTAATACCCTTATCCAGCGATTCAATTTCTTAAAATTAGCTCAAACTTTTACAAAAAAAGTTTATGTGTAAAGAAAATTCTGAAACTTTTGGACCGTTATTGATTTTTGGTTTCAGTAGTTTGACCGAAATTTCTCCCCCAGATCACAGTAATTTGACCGAAAATGGAATCAATGAGATCAAAATCACAATGGTTCCAATAACAGGACTTGAAAATTAAATTATCGTATAGTGCGTTTCCTAAAAAGAGTCAAGTAAAATGGAATTTTGTTAAAGGATAGGTACATTTTGTCCCGCCACGATTGAAAAATTGTCTGCGCACTCTGCTTCCACTGTGCTATTTCGTGTAATGAATTTTTTTCACTTCAATGTTTCAAAGCGTCAGTGGTTAAATACGAGAGAATATCAAAGTCACTCAACAGTTGCAAACTTTTCGTTGGAAATAGACTATATCTGGCTACAATACGCCGGAATAGTTATTAATTTCTTGCTTGCACTTTTATATTTTTGTAGCCAGTAGATTTGTGAAATCTAGTCGCTTCAATAAAATTTTTCAGTCGAATGAAAGACAACTTGCCTTATTTGTAACCGAATCGAAAGTTTAAAGTTTGTACTGTAAAGCTTAACAGTTTCAAGTTTGTACTAGAAAGTTTGCGTTAAACTTCGCCGACGATTCCGTACGGGTGCAAGTGGCGGGGCACTGCGAACCTCAATGAGCGAGATACGCTGGGCTCCGGGTACAGTTCCCTCGGGGACCGGCTGCGTCTGGACAGCATAAAAACCACATTTGTTTCCAAAAGTACTTGAAGGATTTCAGTTGTTGACCTACGCTTACGCAGCTGATTTCTCTGCCTACGTTCCCCAACCGACATTTCCTTGCATGAAGAATTACGGCTACTCGGCTGCCTTTATTCGCGCTTACAACCCAGCCGGGAATGGAACATACGACGAAAACGCCACCTTGAACATAAGGAATGCGTACAATGGTAGGTATTTTGTACCTTAATCGGACCATCAGGGTCCTTTTCTAGTTTATTTCAATTAATTAATTTAACTTTGTTAATTGCATTTCTACTTATCGATTTTAAATACATTTTCCTAAAAAGGTGTAATATTAAATCAAAAGTCCAAATCTATTTTCCCAACAGGCTCCAGCATACGTTTTTTCACAACCTGTAAACAGCGGGCAAGCTGTTTAAAGCCGCTGGTCGCCGCAATCAACCTCATAGCCGACTGGTTAGCACCGGTGGCTTGTAACCAGATTGTCCCGGGTTCGGCCCCACCCCTGGGCGAATTGTTTGGCCGATGAAAAAAAAGATGCATTTAGAAATCGTACTGTTGTATTCTGTCGTTGGATTTAATTGTGGAAAAAAGGTCCCTGATGTACCCTTTAAAAGTATAGTGCGTTTCCTAAAATGAGACAAGGAAAAGGGGGTTTTTAAAGGACTAGGTACATTTGGTCCCGCCGAAATTGATTAGTTGTCTGCGCACTCATCTTTTACTGTGCAATTTCGCGTGATTCATATTTATTCACTTCTGTGTATCAAATCGTTGGTGGTTAAATAGGAGTGAAAAATAATGTAGCTGAAAAGTCTATGACTTTTCGTTGGAAATAGACTATTCCAGTGACAAAATCCGTTTCAGCTGGACTCGGCCCTGAGGTCTACATGACTCCCCTGCCGAAGTCATCTAAACCCGCCGCCTCCCAAATGAATGAGATGATCGACGGGCTCCTTAACAATGGGATCGCTGTGCAGTCAGTCTGGATCCAGGTCACATCTCCCGTCACTTGGAATTGTGGCAACTACGGCGCCAACTACAACTTTATCAATGATCTTATGAATACGGCAAAGCATCGGGGAGTGGACGTGGGCATCTACACTTCATCCTACGACTGGCAGCAAATCACTAACAACTGGTATAACGCGAACGCCGTTCTCTGGTACTGGCATGTTTATGGCCCCTCCACGAGCGGAGGATCACCTCCAAACTTCGATGACTTTCGTCCCTTTAGCTCTTTCAATCAACAATTGCTAAAAGTGAAACAATATGCTCAGTCGGTCTACGTGTGCAACACAAACATCAACAGTAACGTTTATCTCACCTCCGCTTCCTCTTTCGCAAAAGTTGGTAACAGCGAAAAGGGTAAAGGACCGGTTGTTGGATTTATTGGTCACTGAATAATAAATAATGTACTCCTCTTGTTTTGTGTGAGTGTGAGTGTGAGTGTGAGTGTGATTCCCCTTTACTTTTAGATTGTGTTGTTTACCTGCAAATTCTCGTGTCATTTTCTTTAACTAGGTAATAAATCCTCTTCCCAAACAGCTGTCCCTCTCGGTGACTCAGCTGTCTCCCAAGCTCCGAGGCCCACATCACCCATGCTCTTTTCACTGGCGCTTGGCGCTTTACTAGTTATTTCTACTTGGTCTTCAGAAGTTCCAGAGCCAGAAGTGCTCAGCCCTCATCCTACGCCTCAAGAGATTGCAATTTCGGTAGAAATTTTCTGAAAATGTAACAAACTTGTTTCAAGGCTGTTTTCAACTCGCTGTGGCTCGAGCAGCAATGTAAAAAAGTGGAGGCACCATGCTTTGGGCAGCCGGTTTTTCGCCAACGGTATATTGAAACTTTGAATCGGTGAATTACTGTCATAAAAGTATAGAAAAGTTATAATTTAGGTTCAAGAGCAAAATTGCAAATGACATTTCCTCTGAAAACAAACTGAAGCTGAGAAGCATTTTCAACCTGCTTGGGGAGCTAAAGAGTGAGTCTCTGTCTCTCTGTCTCTCTGTCTCTCTGTCTCTCTGTCTCTCTGTCTTTCTGTCTCTTTGTCTCTCTCTTAATTTCTTTTTCAGATCCCTTCTTGAACGATCTAATGCGTCACATTGTTAACGGCACAACCCCTGAAATGATCCCACCAGTCACCAAATCCGAAGGCTTTCCAAAAGGTTACAAAGGTAATTGTAAATCCATTTAATAGTCTGTTTGATTTTTTCAGCCATTCTAAGTGGAGAAGTTGCCGTTTACGAGCTCATGGACCATTTGAAGAAGGAAGCTTCCAACAAAACTGAAGCCGCTGCTCTTTTCGAAATTCGAAAGTCGTTTAAAAGCCCTGAGGATGTTCTGAAACACGTGGAAGCGCAGTCAATGGAAATTTACGATGACGTCAAGGACTACTTGTACCAGGAGAAAATCAAAAGGGGTGGCTTGGCTGAGCGAGTAAAGGAATTGGTGGAATTGGTTAGTTTCAAAGAATCGAAAACAAAAAAAACATTTGCTGGCCTGTCATTAAAAATAAAATTTTCCTGACATTTGGGGGATTTTAACCACAGTGAAAGTAGGTAGATAGGATGATATAATGTGAAACTTATTTAAACATAAAAAACTGAAACATTGGAAGGGTGCATAAAAATGAATGACAATTTTTAAGTCGCCAATGCTACTCTTATCGTTAGCTCAGTGCAAGCGACACCAGACGCATATTTGCGTACGAAAATCCTGTTTTTTAGGATACGTACGCAATACTGCGTCAGGGTTACATTTGAGAATTGGCCAAGAAGTAAAATTGGCTAAGTACTTAAATACTTAAAGAATAGTATCCTTAACGGCGGATTTTTTATTCGTTCATTTTGAATTATCAATTTAAATCCTCTTCTCCCCAAGAAGATCAAAATAAAAATCGTGTTTTTCACTTTTTTTTTTAAACAACCTACGTGTTCCTAAAAGCTCTAACCGTTTGTTACAAGATTCACACTTCGGTTGAAAAAAACCGGCTGTAAAAGTTAACGATTTTAATTTTTTAAAATTTACTTACAGATATTTTTTTCTATTCATTGAAATGATTTTTCCCTTCTACTTAAAGATTCAAATTTAATTTTTGCTAAAAAAAGAAACCAATTTAATTTTTAAAAAAATCTCTTGGCCAGAAAAGATAAAATGATAACACTTCTTGCATTGCCTATAAACCAGAGGTTTATTATTGATCCCCAGATTGAAACGGTAAAATGATTTACATTTTTAAAAACTTTGCATTTAGAAAATAAATATATAGTCTTCGCCATTTTTACTTCTTGGCCGATTAGAAAATGTAACCCTGACGCAGTATTGCGTACGTAACCTAAAACGCAGGATTTTCGTACGCAAATTCGCGTCGGGTGTCATTTGCACAGAGCTATGCGCGAAATTGGGCGCAGTAGCATTGGCGACGACTATATTTACAAAAAAATTTCTTAAAAATCAATTTTTTCTAGACAATCTCTGACACAACCTACATGCGTGATAAATGGAACTCCATCCAGGAGCCTCAACTTTCGATTATCATCAACAACAAGTACCACAAAACGATGGAATCTACAAAAACCTTGGAAAACCAAGACAAGGCGGAACTTTCTCGAAAATATCCGCTTTTGTTTGGAATTTTGATGCACGACGCGCCGAGGTACAACTGTTATTGTAAGTTTTTTTTTTTAAAAAAATTTTTTTCTAGAAAAAATTCCAAAATTTTTAGATCACCCTGATGACATCTTCCGCTCTCATATGAAGATTCTTGGTCTTGAAACAGAAGAGTAATTTTGTTAATAAACGTGTAATAAAAAATATAAATCGATCAATATTTGTAAATGGAGTGTAGATGCGAGTAAACGGAGTACACAGACATATAAAAATGATTCGGTCTAGTTTGCATTCTGTTTACGCGTATGGATTGATTCAACTTGATTTGTACTTTGTTTATGAGAATAGGATTATTCTACACTTTTTGAAGGGTTCTGTATTCTTTTTACGCGTTTCGTGCTCTGTTAGAAAATTCCCGTGTTTTCCCAAAACAGCCTGTTTTTGACCTAAATAGACTGTTTTTGCATATATTTTTTTGCCTCAGGCTAATTATTAAAAAAGATTTATTTTTCAATATAGGTAATTGTTAACGCTCCTTAGAACGTTAGATGCGCAGGCTAATTGAAAAATTATTCAAAGCGATGGGCGCTGCGCTAAAATTGACGCTAACGTAGATCTCACCCATCATTCACTCTACTAATAGTCTCTCAAATGGTTGGTTTTCATTTTCTGTCTCTCTGTGTCTCTGTCTCTCTGTCTCTATGTCTCTCTGTCTCTCTGTCTCACTTTTTGTTCAGGGAAAACTCGCTACTATTCAGGAGGTTAGCGAAGATTCTTGGAAAGAAGACTCTTGTGAGACCAAGGCTCTGCTTGACGTGATAGAGAACATCCAAGTTCTGGTGAGTACTGTCAGAGAGAGAGAGAGAGAGAGAGAGAGAGAGAGAGAGAGAGAGAGAGAGAGAGAGAGAGAGAGAGAGAGAGAGATAGAGAGAGAACCAACATTTTAACCACTCTTTTAGGAGGCCCTTCCGAAGAAGTCCACCGCCCATCAGACAAATCCTCTCATTGCCGTCTCCGTCTCCATCGCCGTTCTTTCCTTCGGGCTCTTCTTTGTTTCCGAATACGAGTGAAATTCCATAAAAAAGGTTCATAAAAAATAAAGTTAAAAAAAAATTTGTTTCACTTGTTTTTTTACGCCTTTTTTACCTTTAGAAGATAATAACATGAATATTTATTAAAAGCGGAATAAATAAGGAAGGCAGTGGAATAATAACAATGATAGGTCTTTCTATCAAATTGAGCTAGGTTTTTTTTTTCGTTTTTACAGACATCGGCGTTCGCTTCAGTACTTGTTACCGTAACCGGGCTCAGCTTCTTGGTAGTTCTGCTGGGGTGGGCTGATCGTGCGGTGGAAGGACTCGGTCGTGGTTGTCACCTGAAAAAATATGTTTGTAAGTTTTATTAATATTTTTAAACAAGTTTTTATTATATAATGTCGTATTTTTTTTGTTTTGTTGTTATCGAAGCATTCACTTATATTTCATTTTATCAAGATCTCAAATTATTCAAATAGGTAAAAAAATGCAAATTAAATTAACCATAAAACAATGAAATTTGAAAAAAAATCTTCTTATTTCAGCCAATAAATATAGAAAACGTTCAAAATTGCAAAAATGTTGTTACGATATAATTTTACAAAATTTGTTATAAGATTTAAAAATATGTTGAAGCACTCTATTTATACCTTTTTAAAATTTTGATTGCAGACTTTCAGAAAAGTTCATTTTTTAATGTGTGAAAACATCAAGCCATGGAAATTTTTATTATTTAAAAAAATTATGAAAAGGTTGAAAAATCCGATTTGTAACATTTTAAAATTGCAAAATGATTCATTAATTGGAATTTGGACAATTTCATTGGTACAATAAAATACTCTTAGATGCACTTGTTTCGACAAATCGCCAAAACATTTTGGTGAGTTTGATTTTTGCTTTAATTATTATGCTACAAAATATATTTTAAAAGTTTTACAAAAGAAATAAATGCCTTAATTTTTTTTATGAACGTGTTCTTCCTCAAATCGTCAAACATTTTTGCTGTCACGCAGCGTTGCGTACACCTTTTGAGAGAAAAGCACCCAGGCTAATGTTTTTACTAAAAACCATGTTTTAAAATTATTTTTTTTAACGATCTTTTTTTGATTGTAATAATACATTTTAAAAAAGATAAGGAGAAAAACAGAAAAAAAGCAAAATTTTGAATAAAGTTAAAAATTTAAAATTAAAATTAAAAAAATTATATAATATTATTTCTTGCATTTTTTAGTAATTTTTCGAAAAAGAGGCTTCTCCAACAATTTAAAATGACAACTTAATGTAAAAAGAATTTTGAAACATCAACGTGACAAAAGAATTTTCAAGAAAATGTTTTAAATCTTCACAAAAGAGAAAGATGTTGAATTTTGTAAAAACGTTAATCATTTTTTTTTTGGTGATTATTTCGATAATTCTATTGTTTTTAATGTAAAAAACCAAACTTGAAAAATAAAGTTTGTTCGTTAATTTCTAAATATTTCATTAGAAAAATTCACAAACCTCGTATTTCTTGTCGCGATTTCTCCTGTGGCGAGGCAGAGTTCCAGCCTCGGGCACTTCTTCTTCATAAACCCTGAAATTGCATATTTAAAAATCGATAAAATTAATTTCTTACACATAATCCTCGCGAACTGAAGGAGCTTGAACTCGCGGAAGACGGAACCATTTGAAGAATGGAGGGGGTTCTTGAACTTCTTCCACAATCGGCATTTTTTCGGAAACAACGTGGTAGATTTCTTGGAAACAGAGGACGCAGTAGCACTAAAAATTATATTTTAAATACATGTTACAATATTTAAAAAAAATAGTAAAATAGAACATTCATGAAAGTTTTGGTCTTTTTTCTCGAAAATGAAAGTTCGAAAAGTTAAATTCAAATACCTGTTTTACGTTTGAATTATTTTTTTTGAAAGAACATTTTATACCATACAAATACAAAGTTTAAAAAACCATTAATTATAGTAAACGGACCTATTTAAAAAAAACCGAATAAAACTGCTTTTATTTAAAATTTAAATCTAATTGATTTGGAGGTTTTGCAAACGAATCAGATTTTTTACTTTTCGCTTCAGAGAATAAACTTCTGACAACTTCGTCTGTTTCTCTCGTAGAATAAACGAACCAAAATTTTTAAAAAAGATTTTTAAATTTAATAAGTGGTGATTTT
Source organism: Oscheius myriophilus (assembly GCA_964057215.1). Lineage (NCBI taxonomy): Eukaryota > Metazoa > Nematoda > Chromadorea > Rhabditida > Rhabditidae > Oscheius > Oscheius myriophilus. The sequence continues at coordinate 24,153,515 of OZ059903.1, forward strand.
TAACATTTTCAGTTTTTTTTGTAGTAACATTTTAAAGAAACAGTGGAACGGAAAAAAAATAATAAATTGCGCCTGAAACACTGAAACGCCATTAAACAGAATAAAAACATTTTTGGTACATTTTTGCCAATTGTTTTCACTTCCATGTGAAATTTTATATTTGTTTTTCAAAAGAATTTTTTGTACTGTAAAATTACAAAGTTAATAAACCGTTATAGTACAAGCTGCAATTTGAAACGCCGAATAAAACTGTATTTATTAAAAATTGAATTCTAATTGGTTTCGATGTTTCGTATGCAAATTAGATTTTTCACAATGCGTTCTGAGAATGAATTTTTTCCGCTCTTTCTTTAAAAAAAAACAAATGAACCAAAATTCTAAAAACAATGGGTTTTTTAAAAGTTTAATAAGTTGGATGTTTTGCAAACAAATCAGATAATTTGCTGAGTGCTTCTCAATAATGGAGCAGCTGTTGCATGCTGATAACAACGCCTATCGCTTAAAATTTTGCAATTCTGAAACATGAAATGAGAATTTCATGTTTCAGAATTGTTAAGTTAAGAGTCTAAAAAAACTAGTTGGGGTAATTTTACTCAATTGGATTTATTTTGATGAAAGTTCAAGCAGGCGTTTTCATTTTGGGTTTATTCAGTCAGCGAGTTCGTATGTCAAAAGTAAATAAAAAAGTGTACCAAGTGTTTTACGATTAGTTAGAAAATTGAAAAAAATGTCTGTATTTAAAGTCCATATCAATGTTTCAATTACATCGTTAACACAGAAATAAACAATACGAACAATTGCATTTTTTGAGAGTGTAGCAAAAATATTTCTTTTATGAAACAAGGTATTTTAAAGGCAAATTTTCCAAGCAGTAATATCTCTTTCTAAAAAGAGTTTTCTGAAAAGTTACCCTAGTTAACCAACAACGTATGTGTCATTTAAATCAAATATCGTTATTTAAAAAAATATTAATTATTAAATTTGCTTATTAAATGGATGTTTCGATCACGAATGAAATTCACGTTTCGATCACGAATGAAACAAATGAAATACTACGCGTTTTCCAAGATGGAATCCATCTGTTGATTTCTGCTTTGCGACTTTTGCGAATGTAAAGCATCCCAATATACATTTGGTAGTTTCTGTCTGTTGGTTAGCAGCGTAGCGTTTAAGGCAAAGTGAGCCATTTCTAGAGAGGAGATAGGGCGGTGGGGTCGGAAGCGAGGGGAGGGTACCAAGGGCGGCCGGGAACCGCTCTGGCGCGAAGGCTTCTGGGTTCGGCGGCCGCAGGCCGCCGAACCCAGAAGTCTAAGACCCGCGTAGCGGGGCTTTGACTTTTGGTGTTTTATCATGAAACAAACATTGTATCAAAATATTTTTTTTAATTACTCTCAAATGTTGAAAAAATTTGTTTTGTATAAATAATAACTCAAGTTTTTGTTGTCGTCGTTAACAAAGAATTGTACGCATAGGACAAAATCTTTCTTCAACAAAAAGTGAATTAAAAATGGCATAAAATTTTCAAGAATTTCGTTTTCTTGTAAATAACCCCCAACATTTTTGAAAAAAGTTAAATGTAAGAGACTTCGTTCCAGTAATAAACTGAAAACTAATAGACGAAAAGAGTTATATGTTCCGCGTTTAAAAAAAATCCAGTTTGGCAGCCAAAAATACAAAATTTAATACATACTTTACAAAAGTGAACTAAAGACCCAGAATGTATTTTTTCTTTTAAAGTTTCATACAAAACTCAGTTTTAAACGATTTTTAAATCTGTAAAAATACTTCGATGTTTCGTCATTTTGTCATTTTTTCCTGAAATTGGTAATGATATTCGTTAATCTCGTGCTTAAAATTTTGATAAAACCCACCAGGAAGAAGGCAATGCAGACTCCGATGACCCATCCAACCCAAATGTCTCTCCAGTGATTTTTGTATCCGTTGATTCGGGAAAAAGAGTCGACGATGGCTAGACCGATGAATCCGAAGATGAGGAAGGGACGGAGCAGAGGGGCTCCTCTCCAATGAATCATGTAGTAGATGTAAAGCTAAATATACTTTGTAAATAATAAAGTTTGTAAATTTAAATCTAAATAGTTTCATATTCCAAAATCCATTTGGGTCTCGCATCGAAGGCGTGCCAGAAATTTGAGCACGAGGACATTTTATCGCGTAGCAACCAAAATGTATGAAAAATGCCTGAAACACTAAAACGCAATTAATAGAAAAATATTATTTTTGCATTTTTGGGCCATTATTTAATTTTTTTTTGTGCAAAATTGGATAAAAGGCAATTAAAAGAAAGTTTTTCGAAAATATTATATTAGCTTTTTAAAATACATGTTTAACCATGAGCTTTTGACAACTTTGAGGTTTTTACAGTATCCTCTTGGTACCTACCTTACCGTAACCCGATCCAAACATACCGTATTTTCATGCAATTCTCAGATTAAGGTTTCAGAAAAGTTATATCAAAAATTTGGGTCAATCGCAGCATTTGTAAAATTCAAGACTGTTTAAAAATATCCGCCCGCGCGAAATTTACAAAGATAAAGATTTTGAAGTCAGAATTCAAAAATTTCAATTATATGCATGGTTTTTATTACAGAATTGTATTTTTTTGCATAGTTTCCACTTACAGAAGCAAACATGGCAGAGTAGCTGGAGAAGGCAGCATGGAGCGAGGGGAAGGTCAGCCAGGCGTATCGGAGCTCCTCGGCTCCACGGAAGTTACAGGCCAAGTGGGGAGAAGGCGAAGGAGAATGCTCCAGAGGGGCGGTACAGGCACTGAAAAGTTTTTATATTATTTAAAAAAAAAATAAATAAAAATAGTATTTGTTATACATTTTTCACATTTTTATGAAACAAATGTTTCATAAAAGTGTGGTATTACTCAGTGAGTATTAACCACAAGAGCATAAAATGTAAAAAGGAATGCTTTTTAAAATATTTTTAAAACTAATTTTTCAAATGAAACAAATGTTTCATAAAATTGTTGTATTCCGCAACAACTTCTTTTCCTAATGTTTGGATACTTAAATGTGCAAAATGGAATTATATTTTTGTATATTTTTTCTTGAATTTTGCTTTTTTGAATATTTTTTTTGAAATTGACAAACGAAAAATGCATTGCAAAGCAAAATCGATAGATGTTAAAAAAACTACTTGTAAAATACTTTTTTATGAATAGTTAAAAAAAAAACCCCAAGAAATTGTAGATAAAATAGAAGAAATTTTCATTAATACATTTTAAAAAATGTCTTTTAGAAATGTTTAATGCTCTACTCGCTGGCATTTTTATCACGACAAAAATTAAACATTCGAAATTTTTCAGGGTATTAAAAATATTGCGAATGTAAAAATATATCAAGCCAATGTTTTACAATGGCATTAGTTTAGTTTCAAATTCAAGAAATTCAGTCGACGCTCGGCCGAGAAATAAATAATTTTAATTTATGAGCTTAGTTTATTTCACAAATGAGGAAAATCTTTGAAAAACATAAAGAAATACAATTCTGTCACGCTTTAAAAAAATAATTTGAATTTTTTTCTGGTTAAAAAACAAAGTCAAGGAAAACAACAAAACATAAATGTAAAGTTTGTTTCGATTTTTTGAACAATAGGGAATTTCAATCTTTTTTTTTTAATAAAAAATTATAATTAAAACATGAACCCACCTGATAGAAACATTACAAAGTGAGAGGAAATATGGCCTCTGGTATCCAGTCATCATTTTAATTGTGTCCACGAAGATCTGCGTCACCAGGGCTCCACACATGAAAACTCCTGGAAATAATTATTTAATTGGATAATTAAACACTAAATTATAAAATTTTAATTGTTTTATAAAAAAAAACTTATAAACCTAAAAATAAAATATTTTACTTTTTTCTGCATGTTTCAGCAGGTAGGCATGAAAATATGTATATTTCGAAAATATTTTTGGAAATAGGTGTTGGACTCTTAGGGTAAAAAATGCCATCGATGTTTCAAAAACAAAAAATTTCGAAGTTTGAGTCAATTATCGTACCCACCTACAGTACTCCTGAGCCAAAATCGATAATTGATTTTTGGTGTTGTTTTTGTGTATTTTGTATTTTGTAAAAAAATAGTGCGTACTTTGGCCACCGCCGATTCTCTCAGTCTTAAATGGATATTTCAAAACATACTTTCAGAGTTTTTAAACCAGTTGTTTAACAAAACGAATAATTCTGTAAACAAAATATGTTTTCAATGTTTCAGCTAGATGGTATGATTTTTTGAACGAAAAAGAAATCCAATTTTTCCACTGTCGTAGATATATTTTTCAATTTAACTGAATTCAAAGTAAATAGCTTCATCTCACCGATGAAACGAAGAAGTCTCCTGGAGAAAAGGTGAATTTTCAGTTCAAAGCAGTTGGCGTAGATGGTTCTTCTGGGTTTCGTACTGAAGAGCCAGAAGGCGATTTCTCCCAGAAGCATCTGAAGGTTTCAATTTGAACTTTTAAAGGATCAGGTACGAAATTATTTCAATAGAATCAGCTTTTCCCTTTTGTTCATATTATATTTTTATAAATTTTCTTATATAGGAATTTTTTCCCCAAAACACTCTGTCAATCTTTCTCATCTAAAAGAATTTTAATGGGACATTTTATTAGGCTAAATAGCGAAAAAGTGAATTTTGTTTTCATAGAGCCCAAAAAAAAGTTGAAGATTTTTTAATGTAAAAAAATATGTTAAAGATAGAGCCAAAAAAAATGAAAGAGAATTTTTGGAATTTTATAATTTGTCAAAATGAAACGCATGGCAATGTTCCTGAATTATAGTTAATTTTTGTTGCTCTAAAGCTTTTAATGGATCGTTCGGCGTCGTCATTCAGAATTATTCTCAAACAGTGTTCTTCTAATGTACACGATTTTTTTTAACATTTTCAGGAGTAAATACTTTTTAGAGTTAGGGAAATAACGTAATTAAAAGCGCAAAAGTATAACATAATGCTTGAATCATTGTTGATTTAACTAATTCATTTCTGATTTTGTCTACATTCAATAAATACCCATATCAGTGTTTCTGAATTAACGTGAATTCTGGTGCAGAAAACATTTTTTTTTGAAAGTCTTACAATCCGAAGTTAGAAATTTATCCCAATAGCTGCCTATTTTCTACTTCCCGCTGAAATCGCTATTCCTGGTTCAGTACGCAATACGCCGGGGGGAAGAAAAATGATTTTTCAAATGTATTTTAACGATATTTTCACTAAATTTGTTATTGTTGTACAATTTTTCGTCAGATTTTTTGTAATTCTTCATTTGTCCCCCAAACACCGTTCGTAGGATTTTCGGAGGTTCTTTGCAAGAAAAATAGTTAAATTTTTAATCATTACAAAAGAAACTTTTCCGATTTGCGAGTGTTCGTCGCTTTTTCAAGAAATATACAAAAAAGTATTAGTTAAAGACATTATATATTTAGTTTTTTCTTTTATTTCCTCCAAATTTTTAATTTCGAAAAAAACGCATGTCAGTGTTTCTGATTCTCGGTTAAATTTTGTGCACTAATCATTTTTAGTCGGCAGTTCCGTTCCTGTTTAACAAAACTGAATATAAAACCCTCTACATTATCTCTCTAACAACGTTTTTTTTGGTTTATGTACTCAATATGGCGTGTGAATTCTATGAAACATATCTTTTCTGATATTGTTTTTTTTTTAAAATTTTTCATAAAATACGCATATCAATGTTTCTGAATTATAGCTAAATGTTTTGCACAAAACATTCTTACTACGTTGTCAGATGCCTTTGTTTTTTTGTATCACAATAATTGCCTTCGATTTCAGTACGCAATGCGGCGTGGGAAGGAAAATGCTTTTTCCGAATTGTTTTTTTCTCTGTTTAAGAAAAGAAACTTGTTCATCGTACCTTCCTAGAAAAATACGCAAAAGTATTTTTAAAGCATTAACAATTTAATGAATAAAACACTTTCTGAATTTTTAATTGCAAAAAACGTATGCCAATGTTTCTAAATTTCGGTAAACATTTTGTGCACTAAACATTTTTAGAGAACCTCGAGCCCAACTGTTCATTTTCACAAAACTAAATATAGTCTTCGCCAATTTTACTTATTGACCGATTCGCAAAGGTAACCCTGACGCAGTATCGCGTACGTATCTTAAAACACATATTTCGTACGCATATTCGCGTGTGGTGTCATTTGCACAGAGCTAAGAGCGAAATTGGGCGAAGTGGCATTGGCCACGACTATATAGAAATGAAGTTTCCGCACAATCGGTCCATACCGTATCCCTAACAAATCTATGTACGCAAAACGGCGTGCGAAGAAAAATGTTTCTTATAATTTGGTTTTAACGATTTTTTTAACAAAATTAGTGGTCTCTTTTGTAATTTCTCTCATTTGTTATGTCCCTTTGTCACGGAAAAGAAACTTGGATTTCCGATGTACATCGTACTTTTCAAATATACTACCAACTTTTTTTTTTTCGTAAAATTCAAATTCATACAATTCACATGCCAATGTTTCAAAATTTTAGTCAAAATTTTGTACAAAACATTCATATTAGGCTGTGGCTGTTTTATGTATCAATACGCAATTTGACGTGGGAAGGAAAATGCTTCTTCGAAATTGGTTTTTGACGATGTTTTAAGTAAATTTGTGGTCTTTTTTTGTAATTTCTCTCATTTTTCCGTAATTCTTTCTCTATTTGTTAGGTCCCTTTGTCACGGAAAAGAAACCTTGGATTTCCGATGTACATCGTACTTTTTAAATAAAATACGAAAAAGTATTTTTAAAATACTACCAACATTTTTTTTTCGTAAAATTCAAATTCATGCAATTCACATACCAATGTTTCAAAATCTCTCATTTTTCTCTCATTTTTCTGTAATTCTCTATTAGTTAGATCCCTCTGTTTCGGAAAAGAAACTTCGTGCGGCGGATTTCCGAGTGTCCATCGTCTTTGCAGGGCGCAGCGGTGGCCATTCATTGTTTGCCGAGCCGCTTCCAAGGAGTGGACAAACTGCGCTAAACACCGACTGATCACTACACGACACAACGACTAAAGTGGCCTTTAGCAGAAAATAGAAAGAATCGGTGAAAAAAAAACAACAGAAAAAACAGCCGAAAATTATCGATTGCGCACTGATTTCCCTTATCGTTAGCTTTATCACTGACGCCAATTTGCGTACTGAAAAAGAGAGACGATATAGCACATATTAGATTCAGCGTCATCAGAAAATATATTTTTTTTTAAGTTTTGCATTGTAACCTGCGCGGACTAAAATTGTTTAGTGAACAATGTTTCCCGTAATTCAGAAACACTCACATGCGTATTTCATAACAAATTGAACTCGTTGAAGCAAATTTTGAATGATGAAGTTTGAAGAAACTGAAAAAAACATGAAGTTTTGATTTCAGAACAATATATTAAATGAAATTACATATAAGAAGATTAGTGGTTACTAAAATTCCATCAATAATGAATTCTTACTTTGAAACATCGTATCAAAAAAGTTTATTTAATAAAAACAGTATTGATATTCCCAACCAGCAGAAAAAATCTAAGCATGTTTTGAAACTTTGATATCATTCTGCAATAAGCAATAATGTTTTTGAGAAAAGATTTTGAAGAACAAAACTACAAGTTTTTCTCTGGATTTTTTGGTTGTGCAAAGTCCTCGAAAACTAAAGTAAAGGAAAATATAGAATTCTAAAATGAAACGATAATTTTTAATCCTAGAAAGATGAGAAAGTGAAGAACTATTGGAAGAAATAGATAAAAAATTATATCAAACGATGATAAAACAGTTGCACAGCATATTTTTACATTTTCAATTTTTTAGTTTCTGTGGGCTCAATTGACCTCTTGCCTCTTCTATTTCGATGTCATGTTTCCAGAATTCTCATATTTTTGACAAAATGGAATTCAGAAATAAACTTTCGCTGCTAGGTTTGCAATCGAATTCTATGCAATAGGTAGAAACCACACCATTATCAGGGGTTTAAATTTTACCCACAACAAAACTCTTGAAAAAATTAGTTCTGAAATTTGAAAAACACTGAGAAAACATTCGCAGTGTTTTTCAAATGTAAGATTCTGTTTTGTTTTTTGACATTGCGTACAAAATAAATTGCGATCAAAATCATTTGATGAGCTTTTAACTCGTTTACGAAGACATTGAAACAGTTAAAAAAGGTGCTAATTTCGCAAAAATTCTTTTCGTGTTTTTGAGTTTTGAGGAATTTCATATTCAGTAACTACGACACTGAAACATTGGCACATTTTATAAATTCATTTATTCTAGATTTGATCCCACAAGATTTTTTCTATTTAGTTAAAGATTAAAAACTCTTTTAAGGATATTTAAAAAAAATTATTTTTGAACAATTTTTTTTGAAGAATGGTTTTAAAAGTTAAATACATTTTTATAGAAAATTGTAACAAAAATATATAAAACAAGTTACTCACAACAACCGGAGGAAGGACGAATCCGAGGGAGTAAAGAAGAGGATAAGAAACGTAGACTTGGAAGTCCTCTGGGGCGAAATTTGGCTTGTAAAGATGAATATCTTTGCAGTAGAACACGCGGTGGTGGATGGGGAAGGCTGAGGTGAATCTGAAGTTTTGATTTTAATTAAAAATGAACAAATATGTGTTAGTTATGATTTTTGGAGTTGAAATCAAAATTAAAATGAATTTCAAAAAAATAATTACAAGAAAAGCTTAAACATCTATCTCGATAAGAATGTGAGTTCAACAAAAAGTTTTGAGTTTGTACTTAAGAAAAAACATTATGAAGTCCAATTCATGTAGAAAATATTTTTCTTCAGTTTTCAAACCTCGCCAAATGTTTCAATAACAACTAAAGAAAAAACTGAGTTGTCTAATACGTTTCGGATTGGTCCTAGAATAATTTAATTAAAAAAAATAAAAATGCTCGTTTTTCAAATTTATTGCAAGAATATTGACACAAAATGAACCCCGTAAATGTTTGAAATCTGCTTAAAATTCATATTTAAAGCCCAAACTTGGCAAAGAAAGTCGAACCCTTCAAACACATGTATGTGCTTGAAGGGCAAAAATTGCAATTTTCTCGAATCAATTTCTGGCTCAATTTTTAAAATTTGCACACGTCAATCGTGTGTTTCAAACGTTTCTGAAGAAAAGAGCAGTTTCAAAAATATGGTTTATCTAGCATGGTTGAAGAAAATTCGGTGAAACCTCGTAGTCTAAAAAAAAATGTCTGTTTTTTTTGCGTCCCTCCAAACAGTTCAGTTGGTCCCGCTGACCGGAAGGTATCGAGGTGACAGCTACTTTTCACGCGGCAGATATCCGCCACTATGTCAATATTTACTGTCGCCTAGCCACAAATCAATTGATCTCTCGATCCGATGATCCGCAGGGTTTTGAAACAAATCTTGGTTTGGCTGCTACAGTTGACGGAGTATCAGATCATAAAACAGTAGCGAAATTTATGTAGAGCAAAAAGAAACACGAAATTGAAATATTTCAATTCAGATTTTTTATATATGTTTGTTGAAAAGTTCAACTCGCAAAACAATTAGAAAAATTAAAATTTAAGGTCCCGCAGCGATTGCGCGCCAGGCCGCAAATTTTACGCGTAAGTCAAGAAAAATCAGGAGTTTTCCTTTGAAAATTGACAGGTCAAAGAGAAATTGAAATGCCGGCTAATTACATACTGAAACCGCCTCAGGCAATGTTTCATTTTGTTTACAATTCATTAGTTTGAAACTCACCTCAAATAGTACCAGAGTGCCCACAACGCGGCGAGACCGACGATGGAGACGCAGAAAATGAGGCCATTGGAAAAATTGATTTGTCGACGGGGAGGCACCGTCTGAACTCCGTATTGGGAGGCAGAGAAGACCTGAAATGGAAAAAACTGACTTTTCCGGACAAATTTTTTTGTTTTCGTCTTCAATCGTGGAAGGTAATCAATTGCTATAAAAGCAATAGATGATTTAACAAAATTTGGATAAAACATTTAGTTAAGTTTTTTAACAGACTTCTTTTGGTGGCAAAACTCTAAATTCAATGAACTAAAATTTAAAAAAAATATGTGGAGTAGCAACAAATAACGCAAGGCATTTTTAAATTGGCTAATTTTGTCAATTTTTTGCCCAAAATTAAATGCCTTCGTTTGCTAAAAAACGGAAAAAGCGAAGTAAGCTGATTTTTTTCCACTAAAAAATAAATTCCTAAAAAACCTAAAAAACAAGTCTAACTTTAAAAACAAATTGAAAAAACCTACCTAAGGGGTGCCCACTGGCGTCTTAATTTATCCATTTTTTTGCTTTTTGTTAAAACATTTGTCTAATCGATAAAAACCTTGAATAAATTTTTTTTGCTTTTTTATCATATTTTTTTCATTGAAACTGACTTTGTTGACTTCTTTTTTACATTTATACCTTGATAGATAAATCAAAAAATGTTCGCTTTTACAATCTTCCAACTTTGGACTTCGAACTTTGTTTTGATGTGCTTTCTACGATTAAAAAAAAACTAAATTCGGTGCTTTGAAAAAACATTTTCCAAATAATTTAATCCATCCAAAAGAAACTTAGAAGTTAAATTAGAAGTTAAACAAAACATCTAAAAAAAATCCAAGCCATTCAAAAATCTACGCTACAACTTAAAACTTACATAGTAACTTTGAAACGTCAAATTATTGCAGCAAAATTTTAGTTAGATTTACTCTCCTATTATTATTGTTGTTCAATTTTGGCAGTATACCAAGGTGGCATAATGCCAAAAGCGGCTCAAACGCAAGCGTGTGAATCAGTTAAACGCAGAGAAAAAACGACTTTCACCGCTTTTTCTCGCTTGGCGGCGGCTATATATAGTTACGCCAATCCAATTTTTTGATTTTCGGAAATGAGTGAGATATTTTATGATGGTAAGTAAATTACCGATTATGACATCTAATTAATGGTCTTTTTTACCAAAGTAGGATTTGTGTAACTAAGAAGACTTTATTGTGCAAAATTGTGTAAGAGTGTGAAATCGCTTTGTTTTCCCTAGCCAGGTTTTTGTTTCGACAATTATATTTAATTATTTGTAAAATGTAAACCTTTTTTTTGTTGAAACATTGATCTCACCTCTGATTGCGCCCGCGACGGCGGCACACTCATCCCTCGCTCTATTTTGGAGGCGGTGGTTGCTGCGCCCGCAGCTGCGACTTCTGAAAATATTATTAATTTTTTTTGGTTTTTATTCATAAAAGAGAAAAAAGCATAAAAATAACATAATCCACAAAATGTTGCCGAATTGGATAGCTAAATATAACAAAAAACACAATAGGGCTCTGAAACATTCGAAAGATTTAGAAAAGTTTTGCTGCAAACACGGCCATTTTTTCACTATGCCCCTTTTGTCTACGATTTTTATCCAAATTACTATGTTTTTAATAATACAAACTACAAAAGTTAATCTGCAATAAATATAAAAATTTAACTGTCGTCTGAGCTAAAATACGAGGCGAAAACATTTCTATGTCTTATTAATTATTTTTCTCAAAAACTCATTTTGTAGCAATTTGTGCTCAATGAAATAAATAAAAAACTGGCAACTTTTTCCGAAGTGCCAATTTGTTGCGCACAGAATAGATAGAATACTCAGGCAACATTAGAAGCTAAATGAGAAAAAATAATAATTTGATGTGAAATTTTTTTTAAAATTTCATGAAAATCGCAACAAGACGCAGCATTTCTGAAAACTTCTGACGCATAACATGATGTCCTGAAACATCGACAAATTGTAATTTTTTTTAATTTGGATAAATTTCAATTTTAATAGAGAATAAAGATGACAAATCAGTTCTGAAAACTTTTTCAACAAAAGTGAATACTCTGATGCATTAAAATGCCACTGATTAAAAAACAAGAATTAAAATTTGAGCCAGTAATTCCAGTTTGTTTCAAAAAATTGCCGAAATCTTCGGAAGCGCCGCGCGGGACTGGCCAGTGGGCGGTGGCGCTCGAAAATCCCCGGAGCACAAACACTGAGTCACTGTTTCTTGAGTCACTTAACATCACATTCCGATGTGTTTCGGGGTTCAGTTAAAAAAACAGAAAGGATGAATGAAACTTTACGAAAAATCTCAAAAATGCGTGAAATTGTGGGCATAAGTTGTGTGCATCATGAATTTGAAAAAAATATGAAAATCGTTTGATTGTTTTATGAAAGAATAATGATTTTTCATAAAGGAAAGTTTCGATTTTTTTAGCAAACGCTTTATAAATTCAAAATTTATAAATTCGAAAATGAGGCTTTTCAAAAGAGCAATGTACTAAATCACAAGAAAATCCTCAAAAAAACACGATTTTTGGCAGATTTAGCAATTTCGTTTGGCAAAAGTTTTGCATATATAACACGATAATAATAAACACAGAATGGTAATTTTAAAAAAATATATATATTTAAAAAAAATGTAAAATTTTGTTCGCTCAAAGAATGCCTCGTATTTGGCTGCTGTCGTCTGCTGAGTATCCTATGTTCAGCTCAAAAGCAAAAATAAGAAAAAATTTATTTTATAAATAACAAATTTTTAACGCTGTTGAACACATAAATATTTCACCATAAAGGGAAAAGTCGAAATTTCAAAACTCCAATGAATGTTGCTTTTGGAATAATAAAAAAATAGATGTGGATACTTAATTGATTGCAAATATAGAAACTTGGATACTTTTGATTTAAATGTTTTTTTTAAAATTGAATTTATGTCTTTGATTTTTACTTTGTACCACCAATTGACCACAAATTGTTCGAAATTCACTAATAATAATTATCAAAACTTCAACGTGTTAATTTTGTTAAACCGTTTTTTTAATGTTTGCTTCATGAGTTATCGAAAAATTGACCAAAAGCGTAATTTACAGTCTCCGTTCGCCTATTATGTCAATTGAGTGAATTATTTTTGAAGTTTTAGTATTTCATGAAAAATTTAAAACAATTCCCTGAATCATTAAACAGTTAAAATGGGGAATTTAAAAATAAAATACTTGATGAGATTTAGGCAATATTTAAAAATTTCTTAAATATATTCTGAATGTTTTACGAAAAATTGATTGTTTGGTTATATAACTTTCCTCAATCGTTTAGAACCCACTTTAGCGAAATCGAAATCTTAAACAAATATTGGAACTCTCAGTTAAAAAAAACAGTTGTTTTCATTGGAGGTTACAAAAATAGAGAGTGGTGCGAAGGCTTGAATTTAACATTTGAATTTTGTATTCAAAATTAAATACCATATATGAAAATTTTTGATAGAAAATCCAGTTTTTGCTGAACTTTTAAAATATAAGTTAAATGTGAAGCTTTGGTTTAAAAATAACCAAAATTTTGCATTTTTTGCGTGAAAATTAAATTGAAAAAGTTGAAAAAGGTATTCAAAAAAGATTTATTGCACAATATAACACAAAAATTTATTAACATTTCACTGAAAACACATTTTTTTAAACAAAGTTCCGGGTGAATATTTCTCCAACGTAAAAAAAATACTGTATGTGAAATAAAAATTCAATCAGCATTTCACTCAAAATTGTAATTTCAGTTATGATTATGTCAAAGTATTGATTCTGACACGAAAGTTTGTTGAATGTTTTGTGTAACTTTAAATTAATTGCTTTGTCTGTGGTTGTAGTGCCGTCTCTCTACTCGCTACTGAAATTGAAATTATTGAAATAATATTAAAAATCCGGAATCTCCAATTCTCTCAATTATCTTTTCGCTGCAATAGAATATCTATAGAATTTCGGGGATAGAATTGCTCTTGTTTCATTCTAAGCTGGAATTTCGATTGTTAAAGTTTTGCTTGATTTGATCATTTTGCATAAGTGAACGATATTTGAATGTTTTGTGTTAAATTTAATTTTTTGCTTTAAATAGTGGTTGTAGTGTTAGGCATCTACTAATGGAGAAATTATTAAAACGATCACAAATCCGAAATCTCCGATTTACTCAAAGATCAGAATGTTGATATTTAAAATATTGTTGGTTAGCTTGAACACGAAATTTTTAAAAAACTACAAAAGAAATGTCGCAAATTAAAAAAATCAAACACTCCTCTAAAAACAAGTTAAACGCAACGTTTTTATTTGAAAAATTTACAGCCAACATCAAAAGTTCTTAAATGTTGAACGTTGAAAGTAAAACAATATGGAAATACTGTATGTGAAGCATATTCAATTTCACCGGATTCGAAATTGTAATTTCAGTTCTGATTATGATTATTTTTATATTAAAATTATTTAAATACAATCAAAATTCGTAAATCTCCAATTTAATCAAAGATCGGGATTTTCCATTTTAAAATCCTGTTGTAATAATAATAATAATAAATTACACGAAATAGCACAGTGAAAGCGGAGTGCGCAGACATTTAAACGATCGTGGCGGGACCACATGCACCTAGTCCTTTAAGAAAATTCCATTTTCTTCAACTCCTTTTTAAGGAAACGGGCTATATAAGAACTCTACTAATGTATAAATTGTTAAAATATGATCAAAAATCGTAAAATCTCCGATTCTCTCAAAGATCATAAATTTCTCGTTGAACGGAGACAGAGAGGGAGGGAATGTCCGGTTGGCGCAGTCTCCAGAAAGAGGGAGTGGCTAGGGGGCTCGGCTAGTACAGTGGGGCTGGGCAAACAACGACCGACGGTCAGCCGGATCCGCGGCCGAAAGAGACCGGAAAGAGCCGCGCACACGGAACACGCAATGAGCACGGCAGCCGGTGAGGGAACGAGAGGGGGAAACGCATTTCCGAAATGGAAAGAATAAGATTTTAAAATTTTCAGTTTTTGGACAATAATTGGTCAGTAGAGCTGGAACCCTATACCCTTAAAATATATTTTATAAATTTTGAGACACATACATGTTTCAGAATTCTACCTTGAGGACAGTTGATGCGCAACAGCAGTTATGTGACACCAAGCATGGCGAAATTTGGGGCCGGGCCGGGCCGTGAAAAATTTTGGAGCGGGCCGGCCCGGGCCGGCCCGTTGCCCTGGTTGTGTGACACACAGCAGGGTCTTTTCAGAATCATTATGTGTTTTTTTAGAATCGTTGTCAGAAGAGCTTTTTTCGTCGATTTTTCGAAGCAATGTTTTCTAAGACGTTTATTATTAGTATTTTAAGGCTAATTATTAGTGCTTTAAGATCCAAAAAATATATCCTCCGTCGATGTTTCAGATTTTTTTTTTTGAATTAGATAGTACCAATGCTATTTTCTTGGACGAACACTCAAAAAAAAACATTGGAATGCATTAACTATATAAAATCAGTTGTTTTCTGTTCTTGTTTCTTTTTTTTCAAAAACTGAATCATTGTAGTTTTTTCAAAAGCATTAGCTTCGTTGTAATGCTTTAATGCGCAAAATAAGCAAATTTTGTATCCCTGTCATATTTATATTTTCCTTTCTTTTTATTCCGATAAAAAACATTTTCAAAGTTTCATGTCATTTTTAAATCCATTTTTCGGCCCCAAAAACAAATGGTCATCTTCTTCGTACCCTTAAAACAGTACATTTAAAAAATAAACTTCGTTCAAAATTTACGAAAAGAAATTAAAATGTAATCATTATTCTGCTCGTTTCCAAGAAATTAATAAGAGACGTACGTTAGTTCTAGTAAAGTTATAAAGCTAAAATTCAATTGTAAAAGAAAATTCAAATTGCTTTCCTTAGAAAAAAATCAACTCCAAATTGATTTCCGACTTCAAAGTGAATTTATTTTGACGCTAACATTCTTCCAAAAATAGTCCTTAGACGAACACTCAAAAAAATTGGAGTGTATTAACTGTAAAAAAGTTTTTTTCAGAAACTGACACAAATATTTTTTTAAAGACGTTAGCGTATTTAAATAAAATGCTTTAGGGTTAAATTTTTAGTAACAAACAAATTTCTAAAAATTCTGTCTTATTTTTGTCTCCTTTATTTTTCTTATTTTGATAAGAATATTCCATGTTTCATATCGATTTTAAGTCTATTATCCAGCACCAAAAACAATGCGTCGATTTGTTTTTCGTTGTTCTTAAAATTGGTTTGTTTTTAAAAGAAAAGAAAAGAACTAATTTGCGCCTCATTCAAAAATTACCACTTTCTTATAGCTTTTGGGGGCACTTATGCAGTCGTTAAGTGATATACTATTTGTTTTCATTTTGCAAAATTGAAATACGAACAAAATTGAAAAAAAAACTCTTACCTCTTTGCAGAATAACTATAGTTATTGCGAAATGGAAATCGACGAGAAAAAGCCGCTTTTTCTCCGCGTATCCGGTTTTTGCACGCTCTTTTCGCCTTCGTATCGCACGAATGCTGCAATACGGCTGTTTTTGTAAAGTTATAAAGCATAATTCAAAAATTTAGTGGTCAAAACGTAATTCAAATTTCCTTGTTACAAGTCTATTTTAGAAAAATATAATCAACAACAAAATTGTGATTTATGACTCCAAGCTGAATTTTATGGCAATTAACGACTTCAAACTGAATTTTCGTGATCGTCTAAGAAATCGCCATTTTCTAAGAACACTGAAAAACATTGGAACGCGTTAACGTTAAAATAAAAATTCCGTTTGTTTCGTTTTTTTCCCCGAGAAACTGTGGCTTTCCAGTTTTTTTTTTCAAAGCCGTTGGCTTTTTTTCAAAGCTAAAAGGTTGATGCACATTTTGAGCTAACAATTTTTGAAGACTGTCTTTTTGTCTATAGCTTTTGGGAAAAATCGCTTCGTATATTTTGTCGTTGCGTCAAGTGACATTTCACTATTTGTATTTAAACAAAAATTCAATTAATTTTTTCGATCAAATTTATTTTCAATGTTTCATATAGTTTTTAGGTCTATTATTCAGCAAGATAAACAATGCGAAGTCAACTTTGTCTTCTTTGTTCTTAAAAGCGAATTTGCGAAGTTTGACTGAAGTATATTAATAAAGCTTCATTGACTAGCATTCCCTCCACTTATGTGGATGTTTGTTTACATTGGGAGCCGTATTGTACAGCGCGGAAAGCTCGTGTGAGTTGCCCTAATCGGCTAAGAGTTGCGGCCTTTCTGGCTTGTTTGTGCTCTTTCGGCGATCAGCTCCACGAGAGGGCTTGAGGAGAATGGGGTCGGGAGAGGGACTTTTTGGGCACTGTGAACAGAAAGAATTTAAGAAACACTCACTCAATCACTCACTCACACACTCACATACTCACACACTCACACACTCACACACTCACACACTCACACACTCACACACTCACACACTCACACACTCACACACTCACACACTCACACACTCACACACTCACACACTCACACACTCACACACTCACACACTCACACACTCACACACTCACACACTCACACACTCACACACTCACACACTCACACACTCACACACTCACACACTCACACACTCACACACTCACACACTCACACACTCACACACTCACACACTCACACACTCACACACTCACACACTCACACACTCACACACTCACACACTCACACACTCACACACTCACACACTCACACACTCACACACTCACACACTCACACACTCACACACTCACACACTCACACACTCACACACTCACACACTCACACACTCACACACTCACACACTCACACACTCACACACTCACACACTCACACACTCACACACTCACACACTCACACACTCACACACTCACACACTCACACACTCACACACTCACACACTCACACACTCACACACTCACACACTCACACACTCACACACTCACACACTTATCACGTATCGATAAGATCAAGGGTGAACACGTTTGCCTCAAAGATGACAAGAAGGCTAGTGACTACGCAGCTTGTATTCAGAAACATGTGAGTTTCTCTGTCTCTCTGTCTCTGTCTTTTTCAATCCCATTTCAGAAGGACAAATAGAATGAACTCAAAAAATTGCAAGATGATTATGAGAAAAAATTCGAAGAAAAAAATTGGTGCACGTGCGGACAAAATGATTGGATTAGTACTAACTCCACATGGTGTGCATAATTTCGAAGCTGAATTTGAGGTCAGGAAACAAGACAAAGAGGTGATTTTGTGAAATTATTCAACAAATAAGACGTTTAGTGGAAGGCCCGAGCGCAGTTGCATCCGGAACTCAATACTGAGTACAAGTTTTGGGACGCAGGGTATTTCGGGGGCTAAAAATGGGCTCGTCCGATCGTGTGTATTTCGCAATAAATACGCACTCTTCGATTTTTCATAATTATGTTGTGTTTGTTTATCTTTGGCCTCACACTTTTTTCTGTTGCCTGTTCGAAACATTGTTCTTATGAGAAGGGTCGGCCGCCGTGCCGAAGCCGGCCGTGCCAAAACGGGCCGGGCCGAGAAATGTGTCGGCCGTCCCGTTTCTGCCCTGTTTGTAAACTTGCCAAATAAACTGTTTTTAAATCGTCATTTCAGCTTACATAATTTTTTAAACCTTACAAACTTTTTCTTGACACTTCGATTTCATATTTGAACTAATTCTAAATTTGCAAAATTAAGTGCCCCGACCGGGATCGAACTTTGGTTTTTTCAGCTCAATTGGGGACTTTTTTGAATTCTCAGAGAGTATATAAAACCTTTGCTCGAATATCACAGAGACGACGTCGTACAGTCTATTTCCACGAAATGTTGGCGAATTTCAAGCGACTGTGATACTACTTATATTTAACCACTGGCGATTTGAAACACTGAAGTGAATAACAATAAAAAGAAGGAAATAGCACTGTGAAAGAGGAGTGCGCAGACAAATAAGTGATCGCGGAGGTGCCGTTTTCCGGAAACACACTATAATTATTTTTTCTGCATATGTTATGTTTTTTCAAACTCCGGAAAGTGTTGTTTTATTTCTATTGTCAAGTTTGAACACAAACAGAGTTCAAAATCGCATGAACGCGGTCTCTATCGGTCAACATTGGGCGGCCTTTGGCCGCTCGCAGGGGCTGCTCCCCCAGGTCAACGTGAAAAGACCGGGCGGCAGGGAAAGTATTTGGCTTATAGTTTATTTCCGATAGACGGACCGGAGACTTTTCAGCTAACTTCAACACCAATAACGATTTAGAACGTTGGGGTGAATAAAAGTAGTTTAGGCGAAATAGTATAGTAAAAGAGGAGGGTGCAGATAATTAGAAAAATTGCGGCGGGACCTAATGTGCCATCCTTCAAGGTTTTGGCTCAGGGACCCGTCGCGAAAACTGAACACAAAACACACATAGAGACCAGAATAGAAATTTTTAAAGGCGTGGAACGTCAGTTATTTCCCCTGTTTTCCTCCACTCCTCCGCCTCAATCCTTTCATTTTCCTCCCCTCCGGCGGTCGTCCCTCTTTCTCGATGCTCCTCTACGCCCTCCTTCTGATCATCTCCCTTCCCCTTCTGCTCTTTTGCTCCAAGGCTAGGAAGAAAACAAATGAACCTAAGAACCCACCACCTAAGAGTGCCGAACAGCTGGCGAAGTAGGCTGCGGAAACTGCGGCAAGGGAGAAAAAATACAGGGAGGAAAAAGAACAAGCTGAGGCAAAGGAGAAAAAGGAGAGGGAGGAGGAAGAACAAGCTGGTAAGAGTATCTTCTTTGCAAAATACTCACACTCACCTTGTTTCAGAAGTGTTGCGAGTTGGAAAAGCGCTTCCATGCGGTCTGAAAAATGGACAAGGTGGTGGGTTTTTTTTCAAACCAAAAAATGTACTTTTAGAATGTTTGCTTATCGAAAACGTTGACAAACTGATTGACAAGAAACGACTCGAAGTGGAGGTAATGCTCTTACTCAAAACTGAAAAAAAACACTGTTTTAGAGGATATTCATGAACAAGTTCAGTCTTTATGGGTGGTTGCAGGCTGAACAAGAAGCTATCGAGAGATGGTTTTGTTACGAATGAAGTGCTAAAAAAATCAAAATCTTTTTAGTTTGGAGCGTATCGATAAGATCAAGGGTGAACACGTTTGCCTCAAAGATGACAAGAAGGCTAGTGACTACGCAGTTTGTATTCAGAAACATGTGAGTTTCTCTGTCTCTCTGTCTCTCTGTCTCTCTGTCTCTCTGTCTCTCTGTCCCTCTGTCTCTCTGTCTCTCTGTCTCTCTGTCTCTCTGTCCCTCTGTCTCTCTGTCTCTCTGTCTCTCTGTCCCTCTGTCTCTCTGTCTCTCTGTCTCTCTGTCTCTCTGTCCCTCTGTCTCTCTGTCTCTCTGTCTCTCTGTCTCTCTGTCTCTCTGTCTCTCTGTCTCTCTGTCTCTCTGTCTCTCTGTCCCTCTGTCTCTCTGTCTCTCTGTCCCTCTGTCTCTCTGTCTCTCTGTCTCTCTGTCCCTCTGTCTCTCTGTCTCTCT
The DNA here is from genome assembly GCA_964057215.1 of Oscheius myriophilus. Classification (NCBI taxonomy): domain Eukaryota; kingdom Metazoa; phylum Nematoda; class Chromadorea; order Rhabditida; family Rhabditidae; genus Oscheius; species Oscheius myriophilus. The sequence goes on from OZ059903.1 coordinate 24,173,850, forward strand.
GTCTCTGTCTCTTTCAATCCCAATTCAGAAGGACAAACAGAATGAACTCAAAAAATTGCAAGATGATTATGAGAAAAAATTCGATGAAAAATTATGGTGCACGTGTGGAACAAACGAGCGCCAATTTGACTCTGAGCTTCACAAGGTGCATGATTTCGAGGCTGAATTTGAGGTCAGGAAACAAGACAAGGAGGTGATTTTGTGAAATTATTCAACAAATAAGACGTTTAGTGGAACGCCCGAGCGCAGTTGCATCCGGAACTCAATACTGAGTACAAGGAATGGAAATAAGTTCGTTCCGTTTGATGGAGTGATAAATATTGTGTGTAACCCGCAATAAATACACACTCGGCGAATTTGCTTACTTATGTTTTGTTTTGGTGTTTTATATTTGGCCTCACACTTTTTACCGCCATTTTTAAAACGTATTTCTCATTTCTCTTACATATTTGAACTAATTCTGAGTTAGCAAAAATTATGTGCCTCATAGTAACCATCGGAGTAGAACCGAAAATCCTGAAACCCCGAGCTCAATAAATTCAACCATAAAATAAGGTTTTGAGTTTCAGAAGGCATATAATACACAAAACATTTATAAAACTTTCATTCGGATCTTAAATTTTAGAAAAAATGTGTTGAATGAAAAGTTTGAAGAAAACTGTAATATCTATTTACAGCTTCTGGAACCAATCTTCAGTCATCATATCCAGAACCTCGTCTAGAAGCTTCATCTTCTCGTCGACATTGTGGGTAGTCGCAATCTTTTCCTGTATTTCAATCAGCTGCTTCATCTTCTGAAAAGTGAAATTGAAGTTTTAAAATGTTATATCTCTGTATCTCTGTCTCTCTCTCTCTCTCTCTCGCTTACCTCCTCAGTCTCCCTCTTCTCCGTCTCAGCCAGTTTTTCCACTAAATCAGCCATGACGTCCTCGGCAAGAGTCTGAAAGTTTCATATTAATACGGTATGTCTCATTTTCTATCTTCCTCTCTGTCTCTTTTGCCTCTCTCAGGCTCTCGCTTTTTTCTCTCTTACCTCATTGTCTTCCTCCTCCTCAACTTGAAGTCTTAATGTCTCCGTCTCCTTCTTTTTCCTTATATCAGTTCCACAGAAAGAGTTTAACTCAAAGCTCATTGCCGGCATTTTTGACTCGTCGTTAAAGAGCATTGAGTTAAACCTCAATTTCATCCCTCCCTCCTTCATTTGGCCTCTCTCTTCTACTGAAAAACGATTTTAATAAATTTACAAAGAATGTTTTACCCACCTCCTTTCACCTCATCAACAGCCTCGAAGTAGCTCTCATCATCAGAAGTCTCATAATCAGAGGCGCTCTCAAAATCATCAAAGTCAGAGTCATAATTCTGCAGCTTCATTTCCAAAGGATTCTGGTTCTCCTTGTCTTCGCCGCTGTTTTTCATAGATTTCAGTTCAATTTTGGCCCTCTGCTGTTCATCTTTCTCCATTTGTTGGCAGATCTCCTTCAGCTCCAATTCCGCCGTTGCAAAAGCCTCTTGCAAAGCCTCCAACGGAATTTCATCGTCGTCTTTCAACATGGGAAAAGAGTTTTCAGGGAGTTTTTCCTCAGTTTTCTGCTCATTCTTGGTCCTCTCCTCTTTTTGGTTTTTCATATTTCGATAGAATTCCATCATTTTCTGATCCGCTTTTTCCTTGGCATCCTGCCAAATCTCCTTTGCAATGTGTCCCTTCTTTGCGATGTCGTAGTCAATGAGATGTTTCAGCATGGGGAAGGTATTTTTTGTCTTTTCCAGGAGTTTTTCCGTGTTTTTAGCGTTGGAAGTCACATTTTTCTCAGTTTTCAATTGTTTCTCTTTCGTCTCCTTTTCCAGGAGCAGCCTCTGTTCGTCCATGAACTCTGTGATGAGGTCTCCGACTCTTTCGAAAAGCCTCAGTCTTTCGGGAGTTTTCTGAAAGATATGATGTAAAGACAGAGATACAGAGACACAGATAGACAGAAACACGAAGAGACAGAGAGATAAAGAGACAAAGAGACAAAGAGACAAAGAGTCAAAGAGACAGAAAGACAGAGAGACAGAGAGGCAGAGAGGCAGAGAGACAGAGAGACAGCGAGACAGAGAGACAGGAGACAGAGAGACAGAGAGACAGAGAGACAGAGAGACAGAGAGACAGAGAGACAGAGAGACAGAGAGACAGAGAGACAGAGAGACAGAGAAACTGAGAGACAGAGACCATAGAGACACAAAGAAACGAGAACTTTCAAAACTCACCCAGTTCACCAAATGAAGCACCATGTCGCCACCAATGTTGTATGAAACACCGGCAAAGTATGGGAGGTCCTCCTTTCCCGAAGGGCCAGTGACGTCATCTTCGGGACCCCACATATATTCTGACTGGGTGGGCGAGGGAGCACGGTCGGCCATGACGTCATCGACTAAATGGGATATTGATTGATTTGTTTGAAAACTGAGAATTGGAAAAATCAGTAAGAAAATTTTGAAAACTCACAATTTTCATAGTCAACAGGTCTCCAAACATATTCAGATCGAGCTGGAGAAGCGGGGCAACTGAGGTCTTCAGAATCGTCTGAATTTTACATTATTGATCGATTTTCAAATAGAAATTTTGTAAATTACTGCGTAATGGAAAACAGGGGAAACTGGAACTGAAAAAAACTAACCTTCAGGCCCCCAGGCATACTCCGAGTTGACAGGAGAGATTGGGCGCTGATCGATCAAGTGGTTGTCTGAAAATTAAAATTTTTTTCATAAAAAAATCGATGGAGAACTTATTCAACATGAAACGTTTGTCCGGTTTTTTGAGCAATTACATAAAGTTGGTGAAACTGACAAATAAAGAAATAAAATATAAACTTAAAAAACATTTGTATAAAATGTTTTTTAAACTGTGTTTTCTTACTTCCTGGATTTAGAAAAATAAATCCTTTTAAACTTATATTTATTTTGGATGGAATTATAATTTTTTAATGCAGCCGTCCAAAAAAATAATTTTTGGGTTGAAATTGGTTAGCTCGGTGTTTCAAGGTGTTAACTTGTGCTCCAACTTTTTTTTCAAAGTAGCTAACACACCCATTCTCATAAAAAAGTTAGACTGCTTATACCTTCACAGCTATTTAGTTTTTTTCCTCGAGTGTTGGCTGAGTATTCAATGCTCAAGGCAAATTCCTCACAGCTCTTGGAATAAGCAAGTAATGACACATCGGAAAGATGTTAAAAAAAAACCCCGATGAAAATGGTTTTTAAAGTGTGCGTTTTGCTTAAAAAATTCGGCTGCTATAGTTGCCTGAGTATCTTATGTAAGTAGTGAAATAGGCTTAAAACCGAGAATTCATTGAGATACGTGCAAAAAAGATTTTTGCAAAAAAGTGCAAAAAATATAAAGACTTTCAAAAAAAGGGTTTCATTTTTGAATTCTACGCAACTATTGGCGTCCAAGACGTTTTTCACATCAAAAATCGAAGGGGACCGTATTTCCAAAAAAATCCACTTGAATGTGAAAAAACCGTCAAAAATGGACCAATAATTTCAAAAATTGTATTTTTCGGTTCCCTGCATTTCAATGTTCCAGGCGTCGTTTATAAAATAATTGGTAATTTTCTTCAAAATCCGGAAAACACCGAATAACACGTTTTTCGAATAACACGTAAGACAGGTTTTAAGAAAACTATTTTTTGAAACCTAAGATTCAGTAACTAACCTTCATTTAACTTCAGCTCTCTCAAACCCCTGAAAAACATACGGTTGAGAGCGCAGAAGTAGCTGGGAAGTAGGGGGTTCATGTCCAATTTTGTGGTGTTTTTTGCTGAAAAAGAGATTTTGTCTCATTTTGTCTCTGTCTCTGTCTCTCTATTTTCCTCTCCCTCTCTATCTTTATCTATCTTTCTCTCTCTTTGAATGCAACTGAAACAAACCTTCAGCCCTAATTTTACTTGAAGAAAGCATGGGCAGTTCCAAGTCCTCCAAGCTCACTTCGAAGTTGGACGGAAGGGGTCCTGAAAAAATATTGATTGAAAAAAATTGGTAAAATTTAAAACTAGCTTAAAATCGTTTTGAAAAATGTACAAACCTGATCAATTTTACATAAATTTGAATACCTAATTTAAATAAATACCGCCATGCTTTGATAAAAAAAAATAACGCTCAGTTAAATTTTTTTTTGTATCTTTCAAAACCGCAACCTATTGACACAGAAATTTGTAATCTATTGACAAAAAGCTTTTATACAGTCATCGCCAATGCTACATCGCCCAATTTTGCCCCTAGATCTGGGAAAATGGCACCATACGCGAATTCGCGTACGAAAATCCTGTGTTTTAGGATACGTACGCAATACTGCGTCAGGGTTACATTTGCGAATCGGCCAAGAAATATAATTGGCGAAGACAATATAAAATAATTTTAATTTTTTAAAAAAAATTTGATAATTTTTTAATCAATAAACTTTGTTTCCTATGTCCATGCCATTACGGCGTTTTATTGTGTCAATAGCTGGCGTTCAGGCTAAGCCACGGTTTTTTTTTCAAAAACCAATCCAATTTGAAGAAAAATTTATTTTTTACTCTCTAAGGAAATATTTTCACTTTTCCGAATAAAACACGGTTTATCCTAAAATTTGAAATTGTAGTTTACAAATTAGCAAAAAAAAAATGATTGTAATTTGAAAGAAACGAGGATTTCTTCAAAAAAAAATTTGGCAAAAAATGAATTATCTACGCATAAATGTTTCAATGGTATATTGCTTTGAAACATTCAAAAAGTGTTTTTGTACTAAATTGACCGTTTGTTCATTCATAAAAATGTTCAAAAATCCCGTTTAACTCACTTTCCGGCTTTTCAACCATCTTTTCTTCCTCCTTTTCCAATTCCTCGATTCTGTTGACGATTTCCTGATGGTAGACTTCGATTTTTCTCAGTCTATGGTCTTTCAGAGCCGCCGCCAAGAGGGGGGTCTCCTCTCCAAGCTTCACATCAGGGTTGGAGCCGAAGAAATGGGCCATGGAGGTGTTCACAGCCTCATTCATGACACCAATGGGATCCATTTTTACTTTTTGAAGCAAAAAAATCGGTTTAACCTGAAATTTGAAGTTGTAATTGAGAAAATAAAATAACAAAAAGTTACAAACAATAAAAGAACGAAGGATTTTTACAAACTAAAAATTATTGAAATACAAATGTTTCAATGACATTGTTCAGTGCATAGCGTTTATGATGGGCCGAGATAAAAAAAATCTATTTTTCTTTTTAAAAAAATCACTTCGGCAAAAAACCACCAAAGTGGTTTTTGAGATATGGATAATTTATAAAAAAAAATGTTTGAAAGAAAAAAATTGAAGTGGTTCCGACAACCAAAAAATCAAAAATGATTTTTAATGTGTAATACATTTGCGGGCGGGGCGTAAATTAAAGCTAAGCCACGGCTTCTTTTTTTTAACCAAGCGGATTTTAAGAAAAAGTAGCTTTTTTTATGCTAGAGAATAATTATATATACCTTTCGGTAACAAATTGTTTTAAATTTATATATGAATATATTTTTTTTTTTAGTTTTCGGATAATTTGGGTTGGTTTTCAACGCTGCAGGAAAAAATAATTGTGGAAAACTATATGAACAAAATTTGTAGAAATATTACGCATTCATTAAATATAACGATTTAAATAATTAAAATTGAAAATTTGATCCGACCGCCGAAATATCAAAAATGATTTTGAATGTAATATAATTGTGGGCGGGGCTAAAAAAAAGCAAAGTCACGGTTTTTTTCAAGCAAGCGGATTTGAAGAAAAAGATGCAGTTTTTTGCAAAAAGAAAATATTTTCACTTTTCGGAAAAAACGCGATTTATCCTAAAATTTGAAGCTGTAGTTGATGAAAATTAACAAAAAAAAATTAGAAACATTAACAGAAACAAGGATTTCAGAAACAAGGATTTAAAATCTGCGGAAAAAAATGAATTTTATCACGCATAAATGTTTCAATATCAAACATTAGGGCAACTAGTTTAAATAGTTTATATTTCACTTAAAAAAGAGAAAATTGTTTTGAATTTATCTAATATTTTTTAACGTTTTTGGGTAATTTGGGTTGGTTTACAGACCTGCGGCAAAAACAAATTTGTGGAAAAGTATATAAACAAAATTGTAGAAATATTTAAATAAAACGTTTTACAAAAATAATTAAAATATAAAAATTGAAGTGCTTCCGACCCCCGTAATATCGAGAATGATTTTGAATGTAAGGAAATTGTGGGCGGGGCTGAAATAAAAGCAAAGCCACGGCTTTTTTTTAAATCAAGCGAATTTGAAAAAAAATGCTATATTTATGCTATAAGAAAAAAATTTTAATTTTCGGAATAAAACAAGGCATAAATGTTTCAGTGGCATACTGTAGGGCAAAACGTTTCTCGTCAAATACTCTATAAAAATTTTAACATTGTGATAATTATTAAAAAGGATTAAGAAAAATTGCGTTATAATTCTAGGTTATAAAAAATTCTAAAAGCCGGCGAAAAGATTTTGTTGCAGAATAAAAATAAACAAACTGGATTTTAAAAAAAATGTTCAAAAAATTATGTCAGTGTTTCAGAATTAATTAAATAGCAACGGAAGAAAAGTTTCCATCGTTCCTATTTGAAGTCAGAGGAAAAAAACATGTGATTATTTTGAAGACAAAATACTATTTTTCGTCCCAGAATGATTATGTGAAAGTTTCACAATTGTAGGAAAAGATTGCAAGCTCAGCTTGATTTGTTTGGTGTACTGCAGTAAATTGAAAAAAACGATTGAATTTTTACCAAGAACTTTTTTTTTTAAACATGAAACATATATTTTGTTTGTTTTCAGTAGTTTTAAAGGAATGCCACAATTTTAATCTGATGTTTAGTGGATACGAAAAACTTTTTTTTAGGAAAACGCCTTATTGATTTTTCCCTTAAACAAAATGTTTCCCAAAATGACAAAAAAGCTTTAGGTAACGGAAAAAGGTTTTTTTTAGTTATGCTACTAAAACATTTTTCATAAACACAATATTCCAATCGTTCACGAAGATGGTGAATACATATATTTTTTTAAGATTTCAGTTTTCGGAGGTGATTCTAAATTTTCAAATTTAGTGTTTTAGTGGATACTTAAAATTGTTTCCGTAAAAACCCTTATATGAGATAGTTTTCAAAAAAGTTCCCAAAAGCTTTTTAAAAAATGTAAAATTGAAAAATGTAACAACAATTAAAAGTATTGTTACATTTTTCAATTTTAAATTGTGTCAAAAAAGAAACAATTGTCAATAGAATAAAAAATATTCCAATACTTACAACTTTATTTCCTGATCCCAATGTTTCAGTGTTAAAATTAGACTTTTTCGTTTTTAACATATTTTTTACCAAATTAGTACCATGTTCCTATTAAAATTTCAAACTGGACAAAAATTCTAACAACAACGCTAAAACATTGGCACGAATTTACGTAGAATTAAAAAAACTGTTTTCATATTTCCGAAACTTGATTGTGATGTTATTTTCAACGAGCCAATGTTTCACTGTTGTAAAAAATTGTTCTTGTCTAATCAGTTCTATATATGATACTCAGTGAATGCAAATAGCGATTTTACATTTTCACTGTTGCAAAACTTTAAAAATGCGCAAAAAGTTTAGCTAAAACGCTAAAATATTAGTAAAAGGTATGTTACTGTTGAAAATGCGTGATTTTATTATATAATTTTTTTAGAATTAAGGTTATAACAAATTTTAAATCAGCACAAAGATTTTGTTGCAAAAAAACGGAGGAAAAGGACGGAATTGGGGGGGTCAATGGAAAAAAAACTTGTATTTTTGAAGACAAAAAAAAAATATTTTTTGTTTCGGAATGATTATGTGAAAGTTTCACTGTCGTATAAACAATTAGGATCACATCTTGATTTGTTTGGCGTGCCCGGTGTATCGAAAAGCGAATGAATTTTACCAAAAAAAAAAAAAAGATTTTTCCTGTGTTTCCGCTTGTTTCAAGCATTTCTTTTCATTGTAACTGTATCTACAACATAGGGATGTTTAGCCAACCTGGTAAGGAATATCGCGCGCAGAGCGAAGTATCTTTCAGATTTCAGTTTTTCGAGGCAAACTTTTTGTTCTCGTAGCGACAATTTTAATTTTATATCTTAGTGGAGGCGAAAAGTATTTTCGGAAACTCATTACTTTCATTTTTAAAATAGTTTTCAAAAAGTGCACAAAAGAGCTTTAATTAATGGTATATTTTTTCGTCAATTTTTAAATTGTTTTAATGTTAAGTTAGCGCTCATCCCAATGTTCCAGTTTGCAATTAGACTATTTCTCAGTTAATTTTAACAGTAAAACTGTCGCATATTAAAATTTCATAAGTGGCCAAAAATTCTAACCACAACGCTAAAACATTGGTACGATGTTACATAGAAATTTTTTTACACTAAACAATTTTTCGTCCCAGAATGATTATGTAAAAGTTTCACAGTCGTATGAAAAGATTGTGAGCTCAGCTTGATTTGTTATGATTGCCGCAATGTGTTCAAAAGTGAATGAATTTTACAAAGAAATAATTTTTCGCTTTGTGTCCCCCTTTTTTAATCACTTTTTTTTCAGTGCTACAAGAACAAAAAACTGTAGAATTCTATTTTATAAAATTACGACATATATGTTTTTTGTTTTCAGTATTTTTACAGGAGTGCAACAATTTTAATCCGATGTTTAGTTGATACGAAAAACTTTTTGGAAACGCAATATTGTTTCCAAAACTGACAAAAAAGCCTTAAGTAATAAAAAAATATTTTTGAGTAATACCACTAAAATGTTATTCCTTATAATCAATTTTAAATTATTTTTTTCCTACTTTCCTACTGAGCATTAAATTTAAAATTAAATAGTAGCAGAAAATAAATTCAGCTACGACAGCTGTTGGTGTTACAATCAAAAAGCTTACTCATAATTTTTTGCTCCGTGAGGCTAAAGAAGTGGATCCAATGAAAAACGTAGTTATTTCAAACTTTCATTCAGATCTCAATTATAAAAACGTTTACAAGGAATGAAAAGTTTGAAGTCATCTGATCCCGTTGTATTTAAAGATTCTTGAACCAGTCTTCATCCATCATCTTCAAAATCTCGTCCATGAGCTTAATCTTTTCGTCCACGTCGAGAGTGGAAGCAACCAGTTCCTGCTTCTCGATGAGCTGCTTCAGCTTCTGAAAATTGAAATTGAACTCAGTTTCTCTGTCTCTCTCTCTCTCTCTTTTTTTTCTTTCTCTCTCTCTCTCTCTCTATATCTCTGTATCTCTCTCTTTCTCTCTCTTACCTCCTCAGTCTCCTTCTTCTCAACTTCAACGACCTTCTCCACAACAGCTTCCATGATGTCCACAGCTGTCTGAAACTGTGAAACGTGAGTGTGTGAGTGTGTGAAACGTGAGTGTGTGCGAGTGTGTGAGTGTGTGAGTGTGTGAGTGTGTGAGTGTGTGAGTGTGTGAGTGTGTGAGTGTGTGAGTGTGTGAGTGTGTGAGTGTCTCACCTGCTTGTTCTCAGTTTCTTTTTCTACCTCCAGAGTTTCTTCGGCCTCCTTCTTCTCCTCTTCATCGTCGTAGTTCAACTTCTCACAGCTCTTGGAGTACACCTTCGATTTTGCCAAGCAAACCCTCTGCCAGACTTCAGCAAAAGTCTCCCTCTTAGGCTCTGAAAAATTATCGATTTTTAAACTGTTTTCAAAGAAGAAATTTGTTTTCTAAGTTCATTTCTCACCTTCAATCTTCTCCTTTTCTTCTTCATAAACGGACTCAGAATCACTCTCACCATCCGAAGGTTCTTCGTTGGCGCTTTCGTAGCTCTCAATATCTGAGTCATCCTCCATGATTTCGTAATGGGCGGTCTCATTTTCTTCTTTGTTGAGTTGCTTGAACAAATGGCCGATCACCGTCTGTTCGATAGCCATTTTAAGCTCCTGCTTGTCCTTTTCTTCCTGAAATATAAAATTTATAATATAAATAAAGACCGAGACAGAGACAGGGACAGAGACATAAAGACATATAGACATAGATACATAGATACATAGCGACATAGAGACATAGAGACATAGAGAAATAGAGACATAGAGACATAGAGACATAAACTCACCCAATTGCGCATCTCAACTACAATGTTTCCACTCTTGTTGAAATCGACAGAAGCACCGAATGAAGAAAACTTGGCGTCATTTTGTCCCCAGGCATATTCAGAAGCGGCGTCATCACCTAAAATTATCGATTGCTTTGGTTAAGGTCTTAGCGTAAGGTAGTTAAGGTATAAAACTAACCATTCAGCTCCTCGTCGTCTTTGGAGTTCCAGGCGTATTCGGAAATGACGTCACTCCAAGCATACTCCGACTCCAGATCGTCATCTAAAGATATTGAATGATATGTTTTTTAACTTAAGGCCTTAAGGTATCACTAATGTAATTAACTCACCGTTACACTTCTCCTTATCGTCCTTAGAGCTCCAGGCGTACTCCGACAAGACTTCTTCTGAAAATTATTGATTGGTTTTTGATTTCGATTAAGGCCTTAAGGAATCTTATGAAGTAAAGGTTATTAGCGAGTAAAGGTTATAAGTCCTTAAGTGCTTAGTGAGTTAAAGTCATAAGTCCTTAAGTGCTTAGTGAGTTAAGGTTATAAGTCTTTAAGTGCTTAGTGAGTTAAGGTATTAAGTTCTTAAGTGTTTGGGCTTTGTTAAGAACTAATTAAGGTATTGCTTAACACTTACCGCGCTCTTCCTCGTCTTCAGGTCCCCAGGCATACTCGGACTGAGGAGGAGAGATGATCTTGATGATAACATGGCCGTCTAAATTTGAAAATTATCAATTTTTTTTGTTGAAAAAATGTACAGCAAATATAGATAAATACAAACCTTTGGTAACGTTTTCCCACTTGCGGGTGACGGTGTTGAAGCTCTGGCGGTTGTAAGCAATGGGGGACCTGGGGTCATGGAACCAGTCCATCGACTCGTAGTCGGTTTCTAAAATTGGTATTGATTGATTGTAAAGTTAAGGTTTTAAGTCCTTAAGTGTTTAGTGAGTTAAGGTTATAAGTCCTCAAGTGTTTAGTGAGTTAAGGAAATAAGTCCTAAAGTACTACGTGAGTTAAGGTTATAACTTCTTAAGTGCTTAGTGAGTTAAGGTTAAAGGTGCTTAAGTTCTTAAGTGCCTTAAGGTTCAGGTGCTTTAACTAACCTTCTCCCCATGCGTATTCAGAGGGGACGTGGGAAGGCGCGTACTCCGAAGGAATGGGAGAGGGGGCTCGAGAATCCGAACCCCACATGTACTCAGACTGGGCCGAAGAGATCTCTTTTTCCTTTTCCTGTTCCTGCATCAGCTGGGCCTTTTTCAGGTTTTCTTCAGCCTTAGCGATGAGGTCAGCCCTACTGGCATAGGTGGTCATATTGACATCGTACGGGCGCCAGAAGGGCGGGTAGTTGACGGGGGTGGAGGAGACGTAGTTGCCGCTGAAGGGGCTGATGGTCGAGTGGGCTGAAAACGGATTTTGTCTGATTGTCTGGGTCTCTCGGTCTCTGTCTCTGCCCGTCTCTCTCAATCTCTCTCTCTCTCTCTACTTCTCTCTCTACAAACCTGTAGTCTCCAATTGAGCAGCCTTGGAACGAAGGCTCGCTGAGTTCACATAAAGAGAGTCGTCCCAGGACAGCAGAGCATCCCTCTTTTTCGCAACTAAAACGAGATTTCATTATTATTTAAAACATTTTTGCATTGAAAAATTACTTATTCTGTTATTCGGCAAAATACAAATGAAATCGATATTTTGATAATCAGTAAAAATACGCTGTCTTTGTCTTAAAAGTTCATATATTGGTGAAAAAATTTAAAAAATCGAAAATTTATATTTTCATTGAAAATCTTTTTTTTTTAATTAACTTAGACGTACTATTGCAGAAGACATTGGGACGCAAACTTGGTAAACTTTCTAAGGCGGATATGTAACATCAAGCTCAACTTTTTTTATTAATGTTTTAAAAGAACAAAAATTATATAAAATGGTTAAAGTGAAAATGTTTTGTTTTAAATCCATTTTAAATAGATTTTTTTTTCTAAATGCAAATAGATTGATGTAAAAAAAAAGAACCTGATGTAAAAAAAATTTTTTTTGCTGATTTTTAATAAATATTTCTAGAAAACTGTCATACTTTCCTTAAAGTTATAAATAGTTAAAGTTAAGGTTTGCTGATCCTTGTAAAAAGCGGGCAGTGCGTAAATAGCTGACAGTTGTAACAAACAGCCTTGTAAACAGCGAGCAGCGATGTACTTTCCGGTTAAAAAAACGTTCCCTGGTGAAATGTTTTTCTAGTATAAATGCACTATTTTTGTTTTAAAAGTTCACATATTTGAACTTTACAACTTTTCTTATCTGTATTAGTTTGAGTAAAAATTTGTATTAAAAATTCACTTTTTTACGGAAAATCTTTAAAAAAATTAATCAAATCATATCACATAGAGAAACAATTGTCGTGCAAACTAAGCATATTTACTTTGGTGTATATGTAACATCAAAGTCAATTTTTTTAAATTAATGTTTTTAAAACAGCAAAAATTACATAAAATGGTATCAATTTTAATTTAATTTTTTTTAAATTCTAAATTTAAAGTTAAATAAGCAAGCAGGCTGGTAAAAAGCGGGCAGAGGTAAACGTTATAGAAAATAACCTATAAATTGCCCTTTTTAGGGTAAATTGGTTGATTGTAAGAATTTTGTGTATACTCGATTTCCAACGAATGGGCAAGGATTTTCACAAATTTTAAAGGACTAGGTACCTTTGGTCCTGCAACGATCTTTGTTAACTGTCTGCACACTCCTCTTTTACAGTGCTCTTTCCCTTATTATATCCGTGTTAACTTCAATGTTTCAAATCCTTTTTGGTTAAATACGTGTAATTTTTCAATATTGCCCGAAAGTCGAAAACCGTCCTTTGGAAAAAGGACTATAACCTTTGTGATAAACGACTGACGAGCTGTAGCAACGTTTGCTCGACCCCGTTTTGGGGTAAAACGCAGTTGAAACATTGACTTCTGTGTTTTTAATGGAAAAATCAAATTCAAACTCACTCTCGGCCGCCTTGTTCTCCTCCAACTCCTTAATCTTGGCCACAATGTCCTCGTGGTACCTTTCGGCGTTTTTCATCCTCTTGTGCTCCTGGAGAGCAGCAGCCAAAAGAGGCGTTTCCTCTCCCAGAGACACATCGGGGTTGGTTCCGAAAAAGTGAGCCATCTGGGTGTTCACGGCGTCGGTCATGGCGTCCAGGAACTCCATTCTTGATAGCTTAGGCGAAAAAACGGTTTACCTGAAAAAAGTTGTTTTAAATCAGCGAAAAAATATTTTAAAAAAATATTTTTTAAAAAAAAGATAGGAAGGAAGAAAATGAAGATTTGAATCAATGTTACATTGGTAAAGCGTAATAAGTCATTGTAAAGAAAAAAATACATGTGGCCGCAAATGTATGCTTTTTACAAGGCTCAGACAAGCGGACGCTCAAGGAAAGCCATTTTTGGCGGGATGTTTGTAAATCAATAAAAGCAATTTTGATACAGTAGAAAATCCAAAAACAAAAAGGAAATTGAAAATATATTACGATTAAATGTGGGTTTTCACTAATTTAAAAATTGGGAGAATCAGTAAAAAAATAAGAATAATTTAGTTGAAGGCGTCTTTCGAGGGAAATCAATGCAAAAATTGTTTTATCATTAAAAGGTATTTGGTTACTTAAACTATTTTTAAAAGTAAAAATTTGAGTTGTAAACAAAAAACTGAGGATGATTGTGAATTAATGACGTGGTTAGAACCAATTAAATAAACAAAACAACATTTTAGTCTTAACTGTCCGCTTTTTACGAGGCTCAGACAAGCGGACGCAGAAGGAAAGCAAATTTTTGGCGGCAATGGCAAATTTTCAAAAATTGAAAAACGTACATTTGAAAAACAATAAAATGTTGTTACGGTATAAATCAAAAAAGGAAAGCAAAACAGAAAGCATGTTTAAATTTCAAGTTGAATTGGCATTTCGTTTACTGTTTCACTACTTTGGAAAAATGCTGCGGTTTCACTTTTCATATTAACAACTATCGTTCAAGGGAAAACAATTGAAAAATTGGAAAAAATACGTTGTAATATATTATTTTAAAATTTATTAAATCAATGTTGCTAGATAACAAGAATCGGTTAGGAAAAATATTTGTAAAAATCCGAATAATAAATAAAATATACAATTAAAGAAGGCCTTCCTTGAGCCAGGACCTGGCTGCTCAATGGCTTGTGTTAATCCTACGATGGGCGGTGCAAACAAGAAAAAGCGATCCTTATATTGTAAAGATCGCTTTCTGAGTTCAAATGTTCAAAATCGCGCTTGGCGTGCCTAGATTATAGCGGCTGTAATTCTACGCTGTCTAGATAGCGTCCTGGGTTGTCTGATTTTTCTAAAATTGTTATTTTAAAATACGCAAAACGGCCCGCGTTGGAAAAGATTTTTACTAATATACTTTGGTACGATTATACAAAGAAAACAGGTCAATTTTGAAAGAATTAAAAATTAGGTTAAATATTAAAAGTCAGGGTAAAGAATGTTGTTAACAAAAAATCAATAAGAAATAAAATATATTATTTAGGGCGAAGACCTTCCACGAGCTAGGAGCGGTGAAGGAATGACTGGGGATGATCCTTCGATGGGCGGTGCACTTTCAAAAACGCGACATTTCTATCGATTGATTGTAGATATCGCTTTCTAGAGAACAATTTTCAAATTCTCGCTTGGCGTGCCTAAATTGTAGCGGCTAGCACGTTTGAATTTTAATAACAAATAATATATACTTAAAAATTTTTCTCTGCGCCAAAGTTATTCAAACAAAATTTGTGTTATAAATACACAAAAAAGCGTTCAACAGAATATTATTTTTGCTATAACATTTTTAGGGGACTACTTTCAAAAATTGGCTTGTAATAATACATATATTTTTTAAATTTAAAATATACGAATGTTTTAACCATTTGTTGAAAGAATGTGTTTTACTTTTGCAGTACACATAGGCAGCGAAAGTGCATTTATTTTTAAAGCAAAAAATGAACCCAGTGTTTTTTGAAAAACTTTGAAAAAGACACATTATTAGTAAATCTTTGTAGGTGGGAAAAAATTAGAAAACGACAAATTTTAGCTTTTTTAATCCCGCTTTTTATTTACTGTTGCAAATTACAACATTTTAAGTTACTAAACTTTTCACGGTTTCTAAGCATAGTAATTTAATGTAAGTAAAACAATCAAGTGCATTTGTTTTCGTAACTTAAGTGGGATTTTGTACCAGCGTGTCAATGTTTCGCTATTGTAATAATTAACTCAGCAACATAATCGCCAATGACGACTAAACTTTGAAAATGCGCGAAATTCTAAAAACAACGCAAAACATTGATAAGATGTTACAGAAAATAGGGTGAGTTTGGACAATTTTGCAATAATTTTGGGATAAACAAATTTTTAAAAGTCCGTGTAAGGAATATTTAGTAAAAAAAAAATAAAATAAAACAAACGAATTAGAAATGGAATATATTATTTAGGGCGAAGACCTTCCACGAGCCAGGAGCGGTGAAGGAACGACTGGGATGATCCTTCAATGGGCGGTGCACTTTCAAAAACGCAATATTTCTATCGATTGATTGTAGATATCGCTTTCCGGAGACAAATTTTCAAATTCTCGCTTGGCGTGACTAGATTGCAGCGGCTATAATGCTATACGTTGATTCGATAGCATCCTGGGTGGCCTAATTTTTACAAGAATTAATAAAAAATTGGGTCATCAATCGATACGGCGTCGGGAACAGCCCCGCACAACAAAGACACAATTTTTAGCTAATTATAGATGAAAAATTTGATAAGGATTGTCTACAAAATGGGATTGCTGGAGATTAAAAATTGGGAATTGCAGTAAAAAGTTTTATTTTAACCTTCCTAATTTACAAATATATATTTTTATATAAACAAATGGAAACGATACAATTTTTTTTTAAAATGCGTGATTGATATTTATTTCTGCGTTTAAACATCGCAAGAAACAATTTGGTGTATTTTGGAAACCAATAATATTCTTGTGTTTCCCGTGTTTTTGGAAACAGAAGTTTGTGAAATTCAATACTGATGATGAGACACTGGCATGCTAAATATATTAAGATATGTTTTAAATTTCGTAAACCCAATGTTATTTTTTATAATAAAAATATTTTAAAAGATGTTTTCTCATATTCAATAACTATTACCTGTTTAAAAACGAGTATTTTTACAATTTCGTTAAAACATTCCAAGTGAATGTTTTTAAGCAGGTTTGAAAATCTGTTTTTTCAGTTGGCAGATTTGAGTACACGACGATATTGTTTTGCAATTTTTGTTTCTTTTTTCTCCCTGAGCTGAAACATCGTAACCAATGTTTCTCAGTTTAGCATTACTTCTACATTTTTTGATTATTTTGGTTATTTAAATAAAAAATAATATGGTTTGTAACTTAGAAGTAAAAATTGCAATATAAATAAAGTAAGAAAAAAACAATTTGATCATCTATGAAATTTTGATAATCTCAGAACTCAGGGCTGGTCGCGGGGCGGGTTGGGCCGCGCCGGGCCCGTCTCCAAAACCTCTCGGCTCGGCCCGGCCCGAACGAGCCCGATTTCGGCCCATGGGCCCGTTTTCAAAATCGATTGACAGGTCAAGTTGAGATTTTTAGTCATTAAGCTTTAAAATTGCCTATAAATAGAAATTAGATTAATTATATAACAAAAAGATTAAAAAAACAACCTTAACTTTTAAATATCCTCTACAAAGACGTTTCACAACACAACATTTGCTCGATCCTAGCAAGATCGGGCCGGATCGGGCCGGGCCCGGCCTGAAAATTTTCTTGGCCCGGCTCGGGCTGGGCCCGATGTTTGGCCACCCCTGGAAACATTCCATTGAACTTGAAAAAAAAATTTCTACTTATGTGATAAAAATATTTTCACTTGAACGCCGTTTCCGCGTTGTAGTTACGGACCTCTTTTGGTACCAGTACGCAATACGGCGGGAGAACCAAAATTTCATTTGTATAAATAGTTTTTTTTTTCAGTTTGTGTGCGTGAAAATCAATTCGGTTTACAACTAATATTTTATTTATACATTGAAACTTTCATTGAAGCCGTAAAATTGCAATTACAAAGCGAATAGAAAGTTTCAAAATTACACGACAGATTTAGAGGTTCTGGAACCAGTCCTCAGCCATGCTGTTCAGAATTTCGTCCAGCAGCTCGATCTTTTTGTTCAGGCACTCGGTACCCACCATTTCTTCCTGCTTGTTGATCAGCTGCTGAAGCATCTGAAAAAAGAGAGATTTTGATTGCCTTTGTTTCTCTCTGTCTCTCTGTTACCCACACACTCACTCACTCACTCAATCACACACTCACACACTCACACAAACCTTCTCGATTTCCTCATTTTTAGCCTTTATGGCATCCTCCTTCTTGTTCACAGCTGCGGTCTGTGTTTTCTGCTCATCTTCCTTGTTGTCGGCATTCAAAACCAAGTTCAACACTTCTTTCTCCTCATCCTCAGAGGCCGAATCAAAATCATCAGACTCCTCCTCATCTTCTCCGTTCACACTCTCGAAGTCACTCTCATCTTGAGTACTCTCCTCTGCCTCTTCCTCAATTTTGGCCTGATCCTTAAGTCTTCCGTCAGGACCGTAGATGGAAGCGTTTGCCTTTAGATGACGCAAGATCTCGACGTTAAGGGAGCCTTGGATTCGGCTGAACATCTTCGTTTCTTCTTCGAGGGTCTGAAAATGAGTGAGTGAGTGAGTGAGTGAGTGAGTCAGTCAGTCAGTCAGTCAGTCAGTCAGTGAGTGAATGAGTAAAACTGACCCAATTCTTCAATTCAATGCGCATCATTCCCCTGCTCTTGTAGATTTTGAAAGTAGGTTCGCCTTCGTCGGTTTCTAATTCACACTCGTACACGGACTGGGTGGCAGGTGCCATCACTTTTGTGATGACGTCATCGTCTAAAAAATTATCGATTGATTTCAGGTACCACGACTATCTAACGGAAAAGTTGTGTTCAAAACTAACCTTTAATCGAAACATCCACATCAATTACCTCACCCCAAGCGTACTCAGATTTTGGAGAGACGGCGCGATCCTCAATGACGTCATCAACTAAAATCGACGTTTTGATACGTTTCACTTTGTAAAGCATTGAACTAACGTTTTAACTCACCATTTTCAGCAACCATTTCTTCATTTTCAGCACTCGAAACGTCAAACATATGAAGCGTCGAAGACGCAACAGGAGACAGAGACCGATCGATAATTTCAATGGAAGACGAACGGCTATGGGAAGCCTGGGAGAGCACTTCAGTTTTAGAGGGTTTACCCAGAAATTCGAAGTTGGCATGTTCGAATAAGACCCCTGAAACTGTTGTCAAACAAAAACAAAAAATTTTGAATTTTGAATTTTTGCCGCCAAAATTACAGCACAAACCTTTAGTGTCAATGGGACCCATGTTGACAAAATCAAAGTTGGCCGGATCCCATTCTTCGATGACTTCGATAGAGGAAGTAGAAGAAGAACGAATCTTGACCACTTGGGTACTTTCAGACGGCGACGGAGAAGTCGACTTACTGGCTCTGGCGGCTTTCACGGCTTCAAAGAAAGCCAAATGTTCCGGTTGCCACGGCATTGTGGGGAATTGGGGAAAGACGCCTAAATTTGGTGAATGTTTTTGAGTTTTTGAAACGAGTAAGTGAAAAAGAGAGGTAGATAGACAACTGATAGACAACTAACCCATGGGTTTTTTGTTGGGGAGTTCGTCGATAGGAACATCTTCGAGACCAGGACAAGATTCATCACCTGAAGTCGCAATATAACACTCCCTCACTCACTCACTCACTCACTCACACTCACACTCACACTCACACTCACACTCACACTCACACTCACACTCACACTCACACTCACACTCACACTCACACTCACACTCACACTCACACTCACACTCACACTCACACCTTCTCTATTTCTCTTTTAACTTACTGTCGCTCTCCTCGCTCTCCTGAGTCATTTCCTCCTCCTCCTTCTCTTTCTTCTTCTCCTCCTCCAACTCCCCAATCCTCATAATAATATCTCTGTGGTATTTTTCTGCCTTTCTTTGCCTCTGATGTTCTTGCTGAGCAGCTGCCAAAAGAGGAGTTCGCTCCCCAATGGTCATGTTCGAGTTCACCGAGAAAAAGTGGGCCAACGAGGTGTCCAAAGCACTGTTCATGGCGTCTATGGCTTAATATGTGTATAAGTTTTTATAATGTAAGGGGAACAATATATAATAGTAGTTTCAAATTAACCAACTCACCATTACTAGTGACACCGGCCATCCTATCCATGATTGAGAACGGAAGAGGGGAGAATTAGGTTTACCTGAAAGTTATGTTCAACCTAGTTTAACGAAAATAAGGGAGTGTCTTTACAGATTAAAGAAAACGAAAAAATGTTCAAATCGTTTGTAACTTAAGACGCCGTCTCTGTAAGACTCGAGCAGCCTTCATAAGGCCAGTGACATGAAAAAAAATCGAAATTTCTGAAAACTCGTGTGGGACCTTCCTAAGACCCAAATATGAAGTCCTGAAACTTTTGGGCTCATATGATTTTTTAATCCCGGGCTACGGTAGTTTAAAGTTGGGTAGGGTGAAAAATCAAAATGCACCAAAAAGGTAACTTATATATGTTTTCTGACGGCAAATGTAATTTCAAAAACATCTGTAACTAAATAATTTCCAAAATCGAAGCAAATAAAAAAGTTATCGTCAAAAAATGCAAAATTTTGAAGTTTTTTCAAGTTCTCCGAAATTTTTTAATTGGTGTAAAAAAATAACAATTATATTTCAATTTTAAACATCATTTGGCACAACTTTTCTTTTAACACCAAAAAAATCCGTAGGTACTCATGTTCTCAAAAATGCGTTTGAAAAAGTATCACTTTTTTCGGTTCACCATGTTCAAGACCAGATTTTGCTCGAACGTGATTGGCAGGCACCAGAAACGCGTAATCATTGACTGTGAAGTTGGTTGAACGTAGGCAAAACAAAATATCGGAGGGCGGATTCGAACCCGGGTCGCGAGATTTGTAAGTGTGGACGTTACCGCTCTGCCGCGGTGTCGATCCCGCGCTGTCTGCAAGTTAATTACAAAGCGTGCCCACGATGGCACAGAGGCAACGTCCACACTTACAAATCTCGCGACCCGGGTTCGAATCCGCCCTCCGATATTTTGTTTTGCCTACGTTCAACCAACTTCACAGTCAATGATTACGCGTTTCTGGTGCCTGCCAATCACGTTCGAGCAAAATCTGGTCTTGAACATGGTGAACCGAAAAAAGTGATACTTTTTCAAACGCATTTTTGAGAACATGAGTACCTACGGATTTTTTTGGTGTTAAAAGAAAAGTTGTGCCAAATGATGTTTAAAATTGAAATATAATTGTTATTTTTTTACACCAATTGAAAAATTTTCGGAGAACTTGAAAAAACTTCAAAATTTTGCATTTTTTGACGATAACTTTTTTATTTGCTTCGATTTTGGAAATTCTTTTGTTACAGATGTTTTTGAAATTACATTTGCCGTCAGAAAACATATATAAGTCACCTTTTTGGTGCATTTTGATTTTTTACCCTACCCAACTTTAAACTACCGTAGCCCGGGAATAAAAAATCATATGAGCCCAAAAGTTTCAGGACTTCATATTTGGGTCTTAGGAAGGTCCCACACGAGTTTTCAGAAATTTCGATTTTTTCCATATCACTGGTCTGCTCGAGTCTTACAGAAATGGCGTCTTAATTTGAAGTATTTGTTTAAAACAATATTGAATAAATGTTGAGGCAAACTTGGAAAGCGCGACAATGATCCAACTTTTATGTCACCAAATTTGAATCGATTTTTCTGTAATTTAAGTTTTATTGAGCCGTTTTTTGTTTCAATCGATTTATTGTTTTGTTATTGACATTGAAAAACGCCCCATTTTTTTTTTATTTTGTACGCAAATCCACGTGAACTCAGATAACATAACATTTTCAGTTGAATGTTATATGAAACAGTTAAAACAAAAACAAAGACCGTTTGTTAGTAGCTCAACTTTGGCCTCTTTCGCAATTGCTTACAAAAAAGAAAAGTATTTCGTTAAAGATTAACTAGGCAATTCAGTATTTCGATAACTAGTCAAATTTTGCAGCTCAATTTGGAAATTGCCAAAAACGGCTTAAAAGAAAGCACATAGAAAAAGTCGCTTTTATGAAGGTCAGAAGTTCTTTTCTTTTTTTGGGAAACATCAATTGAGACCAACTACCAGTGAACAAAAAATTACGGGGAAAAAATCGCTGAAACATTGAAACAAGGAAGGTGTTACTTTGGCAAAAGCAGAAAATTTATCAAACCACTTATTGAACGCGCCATTTCATGGGTTGAATGTTCCAGGACTCCGTTTCAACAAATAGTCGTGATAGGTTGTAGTGCACGCTCATTGCGATGTTATCCTGCCAAAAAATCACCTTATAAGAGAAGGGGCAAAGATTTGGAAGAAAACGTCGCTGGAAATTTCTTTTAAGGTGTTTGCAAACAATTCATGTTTTGTTCGTGCGTTAAAAATCGTCAGAATCAGTGGTTTTTTTCTACTTCTTTTTTTTGTGAAATACACTAGACGTTATTAACGGTGACAAGCCAGTTATCCAAAATTATAGAAAATGTACAAGCGCACTGAAACATTGCAACACATTTACTTCAACAAAATATTTGAAAAATTGCAATTGTAAAGCAGATAACAGAACATTTTCAGCTTAATGTTCTATGAATACGTTAAAACAACAATCATAGCCCATAGTTATTTAAATCTGGACCCTCTCTCTAATGCTTACTATTACAAAATTATTTTGTTCATAACAATAATTAGCCATTGCTGGAAAAAATAGGACTGTTTTTGCCTTTGTGGCTACTTTTTCGTCTTTTTGTACAGGAAAGCGCGATGTTGATTCTTCGATGGGCGGTACAATAATCAACCGGGAAAATATTCTGTCGTCAAATTTGAATCCTGGCAAAAAAATGTCATATTTCGCTTGTTGGCGATTCACGTTTAACGTACTTATTTTTTTTATTTATGTTATTTTTTTGGTATCGAAACCGTTAAGGTCACTTGTTTTGTTTTCTTTTTTATTTGAGCTATACAACCGACTACCAGTTAAAGGGACCATCAGCCTGCTTTTCGAAATGGAAATGAGCCGTATGCTAATTGCGCCATTCCAATTGAAATGTTATTTTCCAACACCGCTCCAGGAAACGGTTGTTCACAGAATGCTTGCCAAGTCCTCATTAGCATAAGATTTGCATGGGCGTGAAAAACCCCCCTTATGGTCGCTTTAACAAAAATCATAGAAAATATCCTACCGCTCTGAAACATTATGCGTTATAACAATACGTTTAAAAATTGTTTTCAAATGGACAAAAACGCGTTAAAAGGCAATTGAGATACAATTTTTCGAGTTGAATGTTATAAGAATCCGTTTAAGAAAAATAATGACCGGTAGGTAGTGCGCTTGGTTTGTAGGTTGTAATGAAGGCATTGCGCGTCTAGGTTTAGAGCGGTCAGACGAGAGAGTTGACCCCGTCAGAGACGCAGAAGAGGTCAATCGGCACAGCTCGGGAGCACCGCGATTAGACTAACCAGGGCTAGTGTTACACGTCAGCATAATTATCATAAGAAGGGCTACCCGCGGGCCGGCCCGAGAAAATTGTCATCCATGGCAGTTTTGACCCTGATTTTATGCGGCCTTATATAACTTTTTGACCATTGAATGAACATTTATTGAGCTAAAATGCACCAAACATGCTTAAACAGGAAACATATCAAGATCTCACAGCACATGGGCTTTCGTAATTGTGATACTGTGGCAAACATACTGAAATTCTCGTTTGCGTGCTTCAGACCAAGGGTGGCTACGGAGCCCGGGCCGGCCCGGCCCGACCCGCGGCCCGAGGGCAAAAATTACAAAAGTTGAAAAAAACGTTTTTCACGAATTATGTGCAGGAACATGTTTTGCACGATTAGAACTATGTTTTGCAACAAACGGAACTTAAAAATAATGACTTTGAAAAGAATTACATTTAAAAATAGATTTTCAAAAAAAGTGGGACCGGCCCGGGCCGGCCCGCTGATCAGCCACCCTTGCTTCAGACCTATTTTTAAGGATAATGCCCTGAAATTTTACTAATAAAATATCAAGTATAGAAAAACATGCCGCAAATATTACAAAATAGGGCGTAAATGACACCTTAACTGGTAAAACAAGAAATGTCCAAAAAAGAAAGATTTTTGATATTTCATGCATTTTTGAAATGTAAATATCTAACTTTTTCAACCAACTGTTTTTACTTTGGTTATCGCTAAAGCGAGATATAGACAGCGGGTACGACATAGCTAGCGTGGGCTACAGTAACCCAACACACCGGGAAAAGATTTCTATCGTCAGTTTTGGTCATATAAATGATATTCTGCTAGTAAAAGGTTATTCCGAAACAAAAAAATTCAATGTCACAGGAGTCTGCAGTCTTCTGAAAATTGCGTCTTACCTAGGTGGGTGGAGTAGATGGGCCGAAGTGTGCCGGGTCGGCCATGGTCAGATAACTTTCAAAATTTTTAATTACCCCGAATATTCCAGTTGTGACCCGCTTCTTTTCGGTCAGCCCAAAACAATTCCATTCGCTGATTCCCCAGTTATGAAAACAATAGAAACACAATTCATTTAATCATAAAAATCAGTTATGAGAGACACATCAACGAAAATGGAGAGAGAAGGGTATAGAAGACTTAAAAGAGATCCCTTTGAAAACTCTTAAGTGTAAGAATGCATTAATACATCTCAAACGAGAAGCTGTACGGCATTCCCGGAGACACGGTGTGTTTGAAGGAAAAGCTGCCGGTGCAATTTTTGCTGGCCACGGAGATACTAGTCTTCTCCTTAGCTTCACCCTTGATGAAGACCGAAGACTTCCCCTCCTTGTTATGCGAAATTTCAATTTCGGCCCATCCTCCTTTATCGTCGCTGGTGTACATCTTCATTTTCTCGCCGAAACCCTGAAAAAACACCAGTGAGTGAGTGAGTGAGTGAGTGAGTGAGTGAGTGAGTGAGTGAGTGAGTGAGTGAGTGAGTGAGTGGGTGAGTGAGTGAGTGAGTGAGTCAAAACTGACCTCACTGTTCATCTCAATTCTGATTTTTCCTTTTTCTGCGTAAGATTGGAAATCGGGACTTTCAGCAATGACGTCATAACCTAAATCATTGATTTATACAAAGTTTTCACACAACAAAATAAAATGTTTATCTAAACGTACCATTCTTCGGCATATCCACCTTATCTACGT
This sequence comes from Oscheius myriophilus, assembly GCA_964057215.1. NCBI lineage: Eukaryota > Metazoa > Nematoda > Chromadorea > Rhabditida > Rhabditidae > Oscheius > Oscheius myriophilus. The sequence continues at coordinate 24,198,278 of OZ059903.1, forward strand.
TCCCACCATGGATCGGAGAAGAAGGGCGCTCAGCAATGACATCACTATCTAAATTATTGATTGATTTAAACTATAAATTTCAAAGTAAACAAACCTTTTCTAGCCATCTGCTCCATTTCCTCGTATCCCCAAGCCTCCCACGCGTAATCAGAATGCGGAGGTGACGAAACGGTGTTAGATGAAACATCTTTCTTTTCAGTAGGTTCACCTATAAGTTTGAAATTGGGGCGTCAATGTTACTCAGTCAGGCGTTAGAAGCCAAATTACAAAAAAACGAACCTTTAGGATCATCAGGAACATTGTTGTCCTGAACAATTTTAGCCGACTTCGAAGCTTCGATGCTCTCAATTGGTATGAGAGAAATATGGCTTGTCGCCCGGGTGGGGACCACCCTGGTTCCTTCATCAGAAGAATGGGTGGTCGAGTTTGTTTCCAAGGCCAAGGCCACCAGCGAAATTGCACAAGATACCCGATTGTTTAGGTTGTAGAGCTTCGGCACTGTTTCGATTCTGTAGTAGTTTTCTAAAGTTGGTATTGATTTATAAGAATAATTAATAATTAATGTACTGGAAGCATAGGGTTAACTAGACTTTTAAAACATACTGGATTCGAAGGAAAGGGGCGTTCCGCCGTTTTCCTCTGAGACTTCTTCGAGTTCGGGGCAAGAATCGTCGCCTGAAATGATAATGTCTCTTTTGTCACTCACTTACTCACTCACTCTCTGTCTCTGTCTCTGTCTCTGTCTCTGTCTCTGTCTCTGTCTCTGTCTCTGTCTCTGTCTCTGTCTCTGTGTCTATCTCTGTCTCTGTCTCTGTCTCTGTCTCTGTCTCTGTCTCTGTCTCTGTCTCTGTCTCTGTCTCTGTCTCTGTCTCTGTCTCTGTCTCTGTCTCTGTCTCTGTCTCTGTCTCTGTCTCTGTCTTTGTCTCTGTCTCTGTCTCTGTCTCTGTCTCCCCCACTCTTCTACTCACTGTCGCTAACGCTCTCCTCGCTCTCCGGAGTCGTCTCCTCCTCCTCTTCCTCCTCTCCCTCCTTCGTCTCCTCCAACTCCCTAATCTTGGCCATAATGTTTTCTTGGTACATGTAGATCTTCTTCTGCCTCTCAAATTCCTGCTGAGCAGCGGCCAAAAGAGGGGTTTCCGTCTCTTCGATTGTCATTTTTGGAAGAACCGTGAAAAAGTGTGACATTGAAGTGTTTAAAGCCTTGTTAACGTTGTCGATGGCTGAAATTTTATTTTTTGTCAACTTGATTGTAATCGTGTTTTAAAATATGTATAAACTTTACAAAAATGTTTTAAAACTAACCAGTTTTTTGAAGATTGACGTACGTCGCATCCATAATTGCAAGCGAAGTTTGAAAAATTCGGATTACCTTTAAAAAAAATGTTTTTTTGAAGGTGATTTTAAAAGAATAAAGCCAACTTTTTATAGAAATCAAAGCAAAACGAAAGAATTTAGGGTTAAAGTGAATTTCAGGATGTATTTTCGTAAATTAAAATTATCCAAATGTTGCGCCAATGTGAGAAATCAGCACGTTCATTATTGCTACAATACGCCGAAGATCAATATTTCATAGCAATATTTTTAAAAAAAAACACTTCGAAAAGTAAAATAATAAAATGGCGTCGTAAACAAAACTAGAAATCAAAAATGATCCCTCGATGGGCGGTGCAATGGTGAAAGCAAGGGGTTACTGTAGAAAATCGTCGCTTTTACTAAGATTTTTTCGCTTTTTTTATAATAGAAAATCAATTTTAGTTAATTAGCAAAGGTTTTTTGGAAAATGGGAAGACTTAGAGAAGTTAGGAGTTTTCTAATAGTGTTGAGGCTAAGAAAATTAGGTTTTTATATTTTCATCCTGTGTTTCACGATTGTTTCAAGTTTTATTTAAACAAAAACTGAAAATTACTTCGATCTTAGCCAAGGGTGGCTGAAACTGGAATTACGTAAGGGGATCGGCTGCGGTGTTTTTTAAAATCTTTTTTTTAAAATCATACTTACTGGGACGATGAGCGTGGTAAGAGTGAAATTTAGTGAACTTTGCTTGCTAACGAGAGAGAGAGAGATAGAGATAGAGAGAGAGAGAGAGAGAGAGAGAGAGAGTACACCGTACTCTCTCTTTCTCTCTGTGTCTGTATGTATGTCTCCCTCTCCCTCTGTATCTCTCTGTTTCTCTCTCTCTCGCTCCCTGTCTCAATATGTATGGGTCGGGCCCGTCTCAAAAATCTCCCGGCGCGGCCCGATCAGACCCGACTTGGGCCCGCGGGCCCGTTTTCAAAAAACAAGTCAAGGTGAAATTTTCGGTCATCATGGGATTACTTAGAAACATAATTTTGAGCTATTATATAAATAAAAGATTATACAAAAAACATTTTAACTTTAAATAATACCTAACAAAGGAAATACACAACACGACATTTGCTCCATCCTAGCATGGTCGGGCCGGGCTCGGCCTGTCAATTTTTCTCGGTCCGGCCGGGGCTGGGCTCAGCCCGATGTTTACCAGCCCTTATATGTATGATTCCTTAATTTTTGATTCATAGCCAAACGATATACCTAGGGACCGCAGAGGTGGCCGCGGCGGGGTGATCCGTAATGGTAAGAAAATATGGTTTTCAATGCTCGCGCGCGTATTTTTTTCTTTCCGGTTATTTTAAAAAAGAAAGTGGGGTAAAATTGCATGAGAAAACCAATGGAACTGCTCTTTTGACGAACTATTGATTACATCTTGCCGAAAATCGCTGTTTTTGGAGAATTTTTACCATTACTCACGAACCATAGCGATAGCATGCATTCTCAGAGCACTTTTCTTTGAAGTATAACCATTTTCGTGAAATAAAAAAATAAAATCAAAAATTCGTCCTTGCACAAAAAAATTACAATCGATCATGTTGTTTGTAGCGCTCCTATTCAAGTATGGAGGCATGGCAGCATACTTTTGGCTTTCTCTCAGTTCTCTGAAGTGTTTTTATTGTTTTGAAACAAGAAACTTTGAAAAATAACTCTTAGGGTACACATACGCCATCCGTATTCAACCACTACTTTGTGTGTTTTTGCACTTTGGTCGATTATGTGAGATACAGACGCGTAGCACTCAATATTGTTATATTTTCCGATAATTTGGATTTTTTCCTTTATTTTAATAAGGAATATAGAAAATTCCATCCTTGCCGTCGCTCGCAAATTAATTTTAAATATACAAATTTATACAAAATTGGCGACTTTCCGCGCTCTATTGCCAAATACCGTATCCAGGGCCTTTTTGAAAACGGCATTTTAAAACTGTATTTTTATTATTTATGAGATAATTTTGGTACCAAAAATACGAGAAAAATATGAAAAATCACTTTAAAACATATATACATGTAAATTCTCTCACACATAGGGATTTCGCATTCAGGCAGAAAGAATGTCCGTTGTTTAGCAGAGCCTGTGCCCGGTCAGATAGACCCCGCCCAACCACCGCGACAATGCAAAAATCGGATTCAAATTCGGGCATTCAAAGCGGAATATCTCGCTTCGTTTTGGATGAAATTTCAAACTCTAAAAAGGAAAAGTTTAAGTTAGGAACTTATCTTGCGTTATATCGAAATTAAAAATCCAAAAAATTATTTATAAAATTTGGTCTGCGGTCCCTAGATATACCTACCTTTGAATGATCTACTCTGCATAACGAAACCAAACAATCTCAGTTTTCAGACCTCTGTAGATTTTTTTTTAGTTTTTTAAAAGAAAAATCAGATTCAGGTATTTTCTCTTAAAACATGTTGAATGATGGACATTTATGGAAATTTTCGTCGGTTCACGGTTTCAAATTCAATATACTCGTCGCCCAGCGAGCTTTCCTAGCCGGCAGCGGGAAACAAGCGGCTTTTTGTCTGCGTCTCCGCGACTTGCACACTATTTCGCGCGTTAGATGTGCAGGCCATCGAAACTTTAGGAAAGGTCCGTGGGCGAGGAGTATATATCAACGGAATATTTTGGTTTCGTCTCAAATAAATGAAACGAAATTGCAGTGGGCCCCAAACAAGGCAACGGTCCGACTTTACGAAGAAACTTTGGGAAAAATTCAGTTAAGCCCCCCACCCTAGTATGGCCCCCCACGCTCGGTTTGGCCCCCCAATCAATGCGAATTTGTGAACTTCCGTAGGTGGGGGGCGTAACTGAATTATGTATCCTGGGGTGTTTATCTGAATTCAGTTTAGCCCCCCGCAATTGAAATGGGGAGCTTAACTAGCCTACCCGGAACTTCTTCAGATAAACCCTTCGTGTAATTCAGTTATGCCCCCCATACGAATACTCCAGTTAAACCCCCCTTCCCCAGCTAATTCAGTTAAACACCCCATCTAATTCAGTATGAAAATTTAGGTACAAATTCACACCGAAAGGTACGATAAAAATTCTAAGCAGACCTATCATCGGTAACTTCTTAGTCTTTTAGCCAAGTTTAGAAAAAATAAATAGTTTAATCAATAAAAATGCCCATGGTGTATAACTCACATGAGGAAAACGTAATAAAACGATAAAATGTATGTAAACAACAAAATTGGGTAAATATCAATAATATTAATTGATTTTAACTAAACAAAACACTATTTAAAAAAGATAATAAAAAATAAAAGTGAAATAATATTCAAAATCCTAAAAACACAAATTTAGCTGCGTACGCTAATAAAGCGTTGGGAATTGGATACTCAGTTATGGGGGGCTTAAATGAATTTGGTGGGGTGTTTATCTGAATTACCTATCCGGCACCTGAAGTGGGGTGCTCAACTGAATTGCCTGGGGGGCCAAACCGAGCGGCTATTTTGGGGGGCGCAACAGAATTGGCTGGGGGTTTAACTGAATTTCCCCCGAAACTTTTTTCGGGCCGGCACGGTTTTAAAATTTTCTCGGCCCGGTGAAGTTCCTCAGAGTTTTGAAGCGGGCTAGCCCGCCAATTTTTGCTCAATTCGTTTGTATACCCAAACCCCTCCTCAAAATTTGCACACTTCAAACGAAAGCAAACGAGCTTCATTAGAACGTGGACAAACATAACAACGTAGTTGTAACACGAGCAAAACAAAGCGAAAACAAAAAGAATCAAAACTAGAAAAAGGTACCAGGAAGACGCACTTGTGTGTGAGATTTCAAGCCGGGTTTTAGATCAGATTCGAGCGACACATCAATTGGAAACTCAAAAACGGGGAATAGCGAGGGAAGGAGGCGTGGTCTCAAAAGAGGCGGAGCTTAGTGTCGCGGCGAGTTGGCCAATTAGCAGGGCCTGTTGTCGGGGGCGCGCTGTCGCGGCGCGCACTTGATGATGTTGTCGACGCGGAGGATCTGCTCGGCGGCTTCGGCAGCGGAGGAGATCATGCACATCTTCACGTTGAACGACTCGATGATGCCCATGGCAACCACGTCCGCGATCTCGCCCTTGTTGATGTCTGAAATCAAGAAATTATTGGTGAAAAAAATTAGACGGATTTCAAACATTGCCGAATCCTTAAAAACCCTCAATACAGATGCAATCTGTTAAATTTGAAATATTGCTGATCTTGAGTCAAACAGCGACTAAAGGGACAAAACCACTACAGGTGTTAAAACAACTTGTCAACGTGTCAATGTTTTGATGCTATTCCTTGAGTAACGCGTGCAATATAGAATACTCAGGTCGTGTACGCAGCCCGAAGTAGATTTTGCGAGGATTATACTTGAATTTTTGAAGGTAAATGATTGGTTACAATTAACGCCGCCAAATCTACTTCGGATGAATTGGCTGCGTACACGGCCTGAGTATCCTATAGTGCACGCATTACTCTAGAAACAAAAAAGTGGTTTTTGCATAAACCGACCATGGTTCTTACGAGCTGGCACTGCAAAAAACCCTCGGTCCATCTATTCACACCACCTCGTAAACCAGCCACATGCCAAGTTGTATTGCGTGCGGTACGCTTTATTTTTGCTAGTTTTTACAGGAAGAGGCCCACGTAAAAGAAAGATTGAGACCTTTCCATGATACGCATAAAACTCAGCATTTGACCATTATTTCATCCGATTTGGCTGCGTACACGGCCTGAGTAATCCGTATTCCCATGCATTACTAGTGGAAGAACCTCAAAACATTGGGACGTTGTGACGAAGTAGTTTTGCCATCAACAATAAAACATTTTTCGGGGGTTTTGAATTAATACGATAAACTAAAGAACCAAACCGAGTCCCCAAATTTAAAATGAGCATACAGGGTTGACCATGGCGCCGTTAACCGTTCGAAAATTCGAAAAATTTGGTTGCACACATTGTCTTGGGATCGCATACTATCCATAAAGCCTACTTTAACTGATTAAGCTGCGTATATCGCCTAAGTATTATATATCCAATGCTAAACTCCAATAACAACATGGAAACATTGGCAGGGTGGAACGAAGGGTTTTCGCCCAAAACCCTTACAGTTGTCGCCGAACATTCTTTGTCTCAACATCCCAATGTTTGTTTTGATGTTGGTATTGCCGTGTACGTAGCCACATCAGCAGAAAGCGATGTGAAAACGTTTTGGTGTTAATCGGTTATATTGGTACTCCTGAAAGAAATAAAAAAGGGGATAAAACTGACCAATTCCCATGTTGTGGCTGCCCTTGTTGTGTGCGGCGCGGAGCTGGGCGGCCAGCTCGGCGCTGTCCAAACCGGCGTTGTCGCAGATGATCGTCGGCAGCTGGGCCAGGGCGCGGGCGAACGCCTCCACGGCGTACTGTTCCTTTCCACCGATCTGGAAACATTCTTGATTGAATTTAAAAAAAACGAAAGAAAGGAAAGAAAAAAGCGTACGTTGTGGCTTTCGTTCATGACGGCGCAGCTCATGAGCATCTCGGAGGCTCCGGCTCCGGCCAGCGTCTTGGCCTCCTTCACGTGGGTGATCAGGACGCAGAGAGCGTCGTGCAGGGAACGCTCCGACTCCTCCAGGATCTGCTGAGTGGCTCCGCGGAGCACGATCGAACAAGCCTCTCCTAAAAGAAAAACGAGTTGGAAGAGCTTTTATTGACAAACTAAGAAAAGACTGCACGGTATTTCTTGGTATGTTATTACTGGCGGGATTCTAAAGAGTCAATTTGCACAACAAATATTGACTTATAAATTAAAATATTAGTACCAAACACAACTGAAAATAGTTCTCAAATGACGGGCCGGGCCGAGAAAAGTGCAGTCCCGGACCGGTTTGTGAAATTGTCGAATTACAAATTCTTTAAATCGTTATTTTAGTTTACGTCAATTTTTTTAAACCCCGAAAACACTTTCATTATACCTCTATTACACATTTAAACTAATTTTAAGTGCAAAAATAAAGTGTCCCGACCGGGATCGAACCTTGGTTGTGTGCGTGACAGTTTGACTGGGTGGTCCGAGTGGACAGGCCGAAGCGGGCCGGGCAGGGTAAAGACGGGTCGGGCCGAGGATTTTTTTTTCAAGTCAGCCCGGCCCGTGAGAACTATGGTAAAAAAATAGTGTGTCCATGTAAGCGAAAGCCCTCGGCTCGGCCCGTAATTCGAGAACACCGAATATCAGAATGTCACGGAATTTATCTGTCGTTAAATTACAAACGTCTTCCAGAAAATTCCGCAGGTCTTCTAAAAACAATACAAAAACCTATTAAGGGCGTAAACGGAAGCATATCGTTGAAGAAAGACCCAGAATTCCGCGAACGACAGATAAATTCTGGAACGTTTCTGTGCCACAGTTACTTTTCTTATTAATATTTACAAAAAAATAACGTATTTTTCTTTATTCAACAAGTAGCGAAAAATATGAAGCCGGTTAAAAACAAAATCCGCCGTTGGAGTAACAAAAAAATATATATGAAATTTCGAATATTGAGAATTCCTTTTCAGGCTTCGTTCGAGCCTGAAAAGAGTTAATAACGACAGCTGAATATTGGAACAATTTATTAGACACAAGCGGGCCCGAAAAATTAAATACTTCTGAATGTTATAAAAGGAAACATTTAGTTTTCTCGAAAATTTCCATAAAATAAAAAAATTATTTTCTGGTTCAAAATAGCTGACTCTTAAGTATCGTCTCGTGAGTCTCGTCCAGGGCTGGCAAATTTGAGGGCCCGTCTGATTTTTTAAGAGAGCGGGCCGACTCGGGCGCAAAATTTCAGAGCGGGCCGTCCCGGCCCTTTTCCAGCGTTGGTCTCGTCATTTTCGTACTGATCGAATTCACTTATACTCTTTCCTCCTGGGTACATAACAACGAAATTTCGGGACGAATAAATGACAATCCGGCTCGAAAACATACATGGGCAAGCTCCCCAATATGGGGCGGTAGGGGCGTCGCAATTTAAAGTTTTCGGCAGTTTTTCTTAGAAAAGGAGACCCGTCGCAAATTTTCGACGCTTTCAACAATTGAAGGGGGCCTCGCAAAATTGACCCCCGCGGTAGGTTGCCCAGGTATGCTCGAAAACCCTTCTATTCCTATAAAAATTAAAATAAAAGTTAAAACAAACCGAGAGGGACTCCGCTGAAGCGAAGCAGACGGTCCTCGCCGATCATGACCTCCTCGATGAGGTCGCAGGAGCCGAATTTGACGGCTTCAGGGGTGTCGAAGGTCGAAACGATCTCTCCTCCTGCAATAAAATGAATTAAAATTTGTATTTTAAAAACAGATTAACAAAAACTTTTTTCCGCTAGAATCCCTTGTTCGGGTGGCTAAGACCTTCGATTCAATGTGGGGAAAATCGCAGGAAAGTAAGACCCGACTGCTTTTTTTCTGATCGCTTCGCGTCGATTTTGGCACCAATTGGAAGAGCGTCACAATGAAAATGTGCCCCAGGGTAAAATTGGTGCCATTTTGTGAATATTGACTATAAAAATGAAGAAAAACTGACCCAAAACGAGAGCGAGGCGCTCGATTCCTTCGAAATCGGCGTGCTCGATGGCCATGACCTTGGCGTCGGCGAAAAGCTGCTCGGGGTAGTTGTAGATCAACTGACGGTTGATAAAGACAGTGCAGTTGTGGGCGAGGATCTTGTCGACCTGAAAGAGAGAGGGAATCAGAGAGGAGAGAGAGAGAGAGAGAGAGAGAGAGAGAGTGAGCGAGAGGAAAGAGGCGCAAAAATAGATCAAATCCTCACCTTTTCCTTCATCTTGAGCTTCTCGGCGGCCTCCAGCTCGGCGACCTTAGCCACGGAGTCGACACGCACACGGGAACCGAACACTTTGACCTGAAAATACAAAAATATAATTAAAAACAAACTCGATTATTTAAAAAAAAAAAACGATTTAAAAAATTAACCAAATGAAGTCATATCTTTCATTACCCTTGTTCGGGTGGCTAAGACCTTCAATTCTATGTGGAGAAAATTGCAGGAAAGTAAGACCCGACTGCTTTTTTATCGCTTCGCGTCGATTTTTGGCACCAATTGGAAGAGCGTCACAATGAAAATGTGCCCCAGGATAAATTTGGTGCCATTTTGCAAATCTGAAATTTAAAAAAAAAAAAAATGAAGAAACTGACCCAAAACGAGAGAGAGGCGCACGATTCCCTGGAAATCGGCGTGCTCGTATTGAAAAGCGAAGCGCATTCTTTAGCTATACCAGCTTTCGTGGTTATTAAAAAAACGGAAGCAGAAAAAAAACGCCATTTTAAATATCAATACATCTCGCCAAAGCTACTTCAGTCGGTTTGTCTGCGTAGGCTGCCTGAGTATCCTATCTACCGAGCAAAACTCCTAAAGTAACATATCACAACATTTGTATGTCAGATAAGAGTTTAAATCGGAAAAACCCAGGACTGCAGGGATTATGACCCCGCCACGAACGAACTTTGGTTACAAAATTAAGTTAGTCCTGTAAAACGCTCTTGGGCAGTCTTACATCCCAGGCAGTTGAGATTTGAATGCAAAACCTTAAAGAAACCAGCGAAAAAAAAAACGAGAAAATAGGAAAAATGCACAACGGTCCTAACCTTATCCGTGTCCATGGGCGTGTTGGCGATGAGGATCTTGGCATTCTCAACCCTCCTGGGCTGGTACATTCCAGGGAGCTTCTCCAAGAGGAAGCCTTCGTCCAAGTAGGACTCTTCCATTCCTCCGCCGAGCTTCTTGATGATCTGGATGGCCTCGATGTTGCCGGAGCCCTGAAAATCGAATTTTAGGCATTTTAATGTATTTTAACGTTTCAATGACACTTTTAAGGCATTTAAATGTCTATACGACACCGTCTAAGCATTTAAGTGACTAAAAGACACTTTTATGGCATTCAAATGCCTAACAGACACTTTCAAGGCTTTTAAAGGTCTAAATGGCACTTTTAAGACCATGAATGGATAAACCATGTAAATAAATGCCAAAACCACACCTTGAGGCGCATAACGGCGTCGACGGCGAGGTTGGCAAAGTGGTCGCTGTGCTGGCTAAGAATCTTCGATCCGAGCGTCGTCTTGGCGATCTTCAGCAGGTCCTCGCGCAGTTTGTCACTAAAAACCACATTAAACACAATTGTTTCCCACAATACTAAAGTAATTGACTAAAAGGTACCCAGAGGCGTTGCTGGAGCTGCGGAGGGAGTCCTGGGCAATCTTCAGAGCCCTGCGGTAGCCGGAGATGATGGTCTGGGGGTGGATGCGCTGGTTTACGAGCTTCTCGGCCTAAAATAGAAGATAAGGTATAAATCATAAACTTTAAATCATAAATAATGATAGTGAAACCAATAAAACAAACCTCCTTGAGCAGTTCGGCGGCGAGGACGGTGACTGAGGTGGTGCCGTCTCCAACTTCGTGGTCCTGGGTCATGGACATGTCTAAAACTCGCAGTTTTGTTGGAAAAGGGGCTTTTAAACGAAATAGACGTTTAAAACGTACCGACAAGGACCTTGGCCGAGGGGTTGTCCACTCCGATGGACTTGAGGATAGTGGCTCCGTCGTTGGTGATCTTGATTCCCTGGTTCTCTCCCAGTCCGCTGATGAGGATCTTGTCCTATAAATAAGGATTAAAGCCATTTTAAACAAAAATAAGAGGTAAAAGAAGAGCAAAACTCACCATTCCCTTGGGTCCAAGCGTGGACTTGACCAGATCGCCGATGGCGATCGCTCCCACGAAGGAGGACATGCGGGCGGACTCTCCGCGCTCCTCCTGAGCCTGCTCTTTCAGAATCTGCACCGGCAACATGTCCTGAATTTGTTTTTTTGGCTGAAGAATGAAGGCAATGAAAATCGAAGAGTGAGGCAAAGAGATAAAATAGGAGAGGGAATAAGCAGAACTCATAGAAGAAACCAAAAAAATATCGGAAACTCTGTGATGCAATAATTGGAATTCCGTCTTTTAAATTTTCCGAGCAGAAACTACTTGGTTCATCAAAATTTCGAAACATGTGGCTCAAACAGGGACTCCATGATCAAACTGATGACAAACTAGGAAAGATTGTTGGCAATCATGATTATTTTGCAATTGTAAATTTTTAGATGACAAATATGTAATAAAGGAAGAACTCCATCCTCCTGAAATCAAAGAAAGAGGTAGGAGAACTCCCGAAAAGTCCAGAATGTTCGAATAAAGCAAACCCGTTGAAAATGTAGAAAATTGCATTTTTCAAAGTCCGAGATATGAAATATTCAAGAATCATCGGTTAAATATAACAAATAAACAGTTTCTACTCGAAGAAACGACCAGAAAACAGAACTTTCTTGAAGAAAAAGCCGTACGTACGAACGTATCCTTTTTATCGATCTTGACCTTAAAATTGTATTTTCACACACCTGAAGTAGAAAATTAATCTACAATCTAAATTTACAACAATTTTATAAACAAATTTCCTGGAAAAAAGACACAGGAGACAAATAAAACCGACAAGAAAGAACAAACCGCCTCGAAAATTCATATGAAGGGAGGGAAAATTCCTTCTCGAATGGGAAAAAGGTCCCGCCACGACCGGGCAGACCTTTAATCCATGTTGGCCCGAAGGCTTGGAATTTGTTTTAAAAAATTAAAATATCAAATTAGCGCCAAACAAAATCTTAATTAAAAATTTAAAAAAATTAAAAATAAAAAAAATTATATTTAAAAAGTGTCGAACCAGAAAATGTAGTAAAAACAAGAGGGGTTATTTTTAACGCCTCAAGACCCCCCGACTTTGACAGGTCTAGATTATGAGGATTTTCATGAGATGGATCGTAAAGCTACGAACCACGCTAACATGGTTCGATGCCTCCAGGCATGTCGAAAGGCAGAAAAATCATCGGGTTTACCCGTGATATGTGCCAATGTTTCGCATTGGCTTTTGCGGACAACATCGAGGCCATCTGTCAATCCACTCAGCCAAATCGGCTGATGTGGGCTTCGGGATGAGTGCTTGTTTAAATCGCTCCAAATAGATGATTCGGTTATAAACACCAAACCAATCACGGAATCACCCAGCGTCTGACAAATTCACAGCGGAATTTCACCTCACAGCGAAAACGTTAGCACCAAGCCGAAATTGTTCCGTTTTCAGAACTAGGTCGTGAAAACTGAACATAATCTGACTTCAAGCGGGCTGGCCCGCGGGCCGGGCCCGGTAGCTTTCGCGAGGGATAGGATAATTCCGTAACGGAAACGCCTCAGGCCGATGGAACCAACGGTAGCTACGCCTCTAACGGTGTCAAAATTGGTTGCTCACACCCAGGTGGCAGGTATATCCAAGCAAAATCATCTAATTTTGGCGATATGTCCGCCAATAGGAATGGGTAAGCGCCTACGCCAATTTACACCAATGGCTGGCAGTAGCAGTCATATCCGCTCCATCTGCTGAAACTGCTATGGAAATCCAACGTCGGTATGAGAGTGGGGGATTGAACCAAGAGGAAACAAGAAAAATAATAAATATTTAATTAAGCGTAATAAATAATATAAATAAATAAAGCCGAAGGAAGGGCGACAGGTACTGCGGGACTTCAGCTTCTGAAATATCTAAATCAGCACCTTCTAACAGTGGTGAAAGCCACGAACACAGAAAAACTCACCTTGTACAGTTTAGACGTCGATGAGGAAGCGAAGCGTTTGTGGAAAACACGTTTAACGAAGAAACGATGACAATGCGTGAGCAACTAACATAAAAAGCTTCAAACATTACCTGAATCGTTGGGGAAAAGACGGGTGGGAAGGGCTTCTTAGACTACGTCGTGACAGCTGGTTGTCAACGAGTTTCACTATGGTAGGGACGGGGCCTGGCTGGACGGGAGCGTTTGGGGGGCTCAGTGCGTAAGCCCCCCAAGTTGTGGCTTGGAGAAAACGTGACCCCCTTTTCAATCAAACGCCAAATTACGTAGGTACCACAAGTACCTATCGTCCACCGAGGGGTGGGTCATAAGTTCGTAGTCTGATTCTACTGCACCCCCCCCCCCATCTTGGTAGACAAGTACATCCATATCGATTGATTCGGATGCAAAATCGATTGATTTTGGGGGATCGATCGATTTTTTTGGGCCTCCGGTATCCCCTCTTGACATAAAAAGTTTGTAATTACAAACTATGCCCCTGCGTCCACCTATGGGACGGGGTTCAAATGTGACGTGACTTCAGGTGTAATAACCACCTGGGTGTCTACAAAGCCTCCCTGTTCTACTCAAACAGAGGGCGTGAAGCATTGTTCTTACGACCCGGGACAACTTGAAAAGTCCTCGGCCAACTTGTCTTGATCGGCGGGCCGGGCTGATAACACATTCCATTACGTCAATCTAAAGGAAACCCAAAAATGTAAGAAAAGAGCACAACGTGCTCAAAAACTCACAAATGGTGACCTTCTAATAGTGACAGCTGGGTGCTTGGGAATTCAGTTAACTCTGCCCGATTTCGCGGATTTTTCCAAAGAAAATGGGTGATTTTACGTGTTATTTAGACCTAGGTCTCTGCAAGACCCATATTACATCGAAAAACTGTGGATTTTGGCCAAAATTGTTAGCAAAAGAAGCGCAAAAAGTCAGAATTTCGTGAATGAAAGGGAACCGAAAAGGGGAAACAGGACACCCAGCTGTCGTTAAGAGGGCCTATCCTATCACGGTAAGACCTAAACAACCTATAAAAGGGGTGAGGAAAGGGCACAAAAATGGCCGTGAACCCACGAATAGCTCACTCCCGGTGGGTGCTTGGTGTGCTGGCGAACGATCGGACGGACACTCAAAGCAAACGGAAAACGAGTAACCGACCATTTCGCCCATCTGGCGACGGCCTCCTTCTTCTTGTCACCGGCATTCTGGGGAACGAATCTCTCTCCTACACCCAACTGGGCAGAGTGGCTGATTCTGCTGGACCTTGGAACCTGAAAGTACACCGTTACGGTAGAAAACAAAGGTAGAAGCCGTTTGTGCCAACCAGTGCAAGCTAGGAATTAGAGGACCCGTACACCGTGAGGGCATCATCCGATTGCACCCTTCGTTAAAATAAGCCATTAGGGCACAAAGTAAAAAGCGGCTTCTGCATTTTATGTCCCAAAATTGAAGGTGGGTACGTCAAATGACTGACTCTCCCGATGTATTGTATGACCTCAAGCATGGCAAAATTTGGGGTCGGCCCGGGCCGAGAAAATTTGAAAACCGGGTCGGCTCGAAATTTTTTTTTCGTTTTCTTTGAGTTTTTAACATTGAAAAAATTATAAATTTTCGGTTGGGTCGGGCCGGGCCGTGAAAGATTTTGGAGCGGGCCGGCCCGTTTATATACTTGGAGGATCTCATTCGAGGAATATGCCAAATTGCAATTCGACAAGTTCGCCGCCTACTACCAACAAAACGCTTCAAATAGTAAGAAATTGGGTAAAATTCATACATTTTGTGGATGGGGCCTTGCTTAAGGGGTTGCTTCTAAAAATGGGGAATTTCTAAAAATGGGGGGTACTTAGTTTTTGGGATCTCCGTCGCTTTGAAGAACCTGAATTTTCAAGTCCTTTCTGTACCGTGTCCAAGCATGGGTTAGGTACTATTATTGGAAAAATTAGCCCTGAAGGCACAAAGTTAAGGGGGGGGGGAAGGTTTACCTCGTTTTGGGCCCAAAAAGTTAGGGGGGGGGGGGGGGTACGCCAAACTAAGGCATCTTTTTATGTGTTGTGGGCTCGTTTTGCGCGACCCCCCTCCCGTGAGAAATCGTGTTCTACAAGACCCCTGCACCAAAAAGCTTATGTTTATGTTTTTTGTTGTCAAATTGCCGGCACCGAACGGAACTTTCCAAAGCTGAACCAAATGGTTGCCTCCCGAAACAAACCTTATACGAGCTGGAAATGGTGGGGACAGAGGTGGTGGCCAGGATGGGCTCGTCGTCCTCAGCATCTCCCTCTCGGAGATCCAGACCGAGCTTGATCATGCGGTAGATGCGAGTGGCGTGGGACATGGGCTCCTGGAGGGAGAATCCGGAGGAAGTTTTGTCCTTCTTGTCAGCCTCGACGCGGTCGCGCAGGGCCCTGGAATCAAAACAGTTAAGAATCGACTAAAAACAAAGTAGAACAAATAGGGGAAAATAGGTTAAACTCACTTGATGATGGTGTGGTCGGAGTTGATCACGAGGTGCTTCTTGGCGGCCATGTATCCCATGGTGGAAGAGTCGCGGAGGGCCTGAGCTTTCATGTTGTTGGCGACCTTCTGGGCCAGCTTCTCGTACTTGACCTAAAAAGCGAAGTTAGAGGGTCAGCCTCAATGAAACGAACATTGTCCTCTTCGAACTTCTTCTTCTCCTCGTCACTCTCCGGGAGCTCCAGACCCTCCTTGGTGACTGAGACGAGCTTCTTTCCGTCGTACTCCTTGAGCTGATCCAGGATTACGTCATCGATGGGGTCGACCATGTACAGAACCTAAAAATGTCCAATTAGCACGGTTCAATTTAATAAAAATAACCTCGAATCCACGGCTGCGGACGCGCTCGACGAAGGCAGAGTTGGCAACAACCTCCTTGTTCTCTCCGGTGATGTAGTAGATCTGCGTCTGGTTCTCCTTCATGCGGGAAACATAGTCCTTGAAAGAGGTCATCTCCTCAGAGCTTGAGGTGGAGTAGCGGAGGAAGTCGAAGAGCTTCTTGCGGGTGGTAGGGTCCTCGTGGATGGCCAGCTTCAGGTTCTTTCCGAACTGCTCGTAGAACTCCTTGAAGTTGTCCTTGTCCTCGGCGACCTCCTGCAACAAACAAGATAAATAAACTATAAAAACCGATTGCGAAAAATGCGGAAAAAGAGAAAAAGTCCCACAAAACAATTTCCCAATTTTTGAAAGAGCCCTTAGAGTATTCAAAATGGTAATATCATTGCTTGAAAAGTGTGACATTTTTTATTTTTAGGGGAAGCATCAGCAAAACAAATACATGATATTTTGTAAAAACAAAATACCCTTTCCTTCCGTTGTTATCACCATTTAAGCTAGAATTGTGTCATTTTCAAAGTAATCAAAAGGGGGAAACGACCAATGTTGGAGCCAGATGGCTGGCTTTCAAAATCAACTTTAGCGTTTTCCCAGCTCAATTTAACCCGATAAATGTCAACATTCGTCACAATTTCATAAAAATGTCCCTCGTCACAATAAAAAATAGAAAAACCAATGTGGGAAAAGTGCATAAAACCAATTTTTTCAAGCGAAGAACCTATTTAACAAATATGTGACATTGTCTAAAGGCAAAATGCCTTTTCCCAGCGCATTTTTCGTAATTTCAGCAAAACTCGTCCCATTTTTAAAGAATTCGATAGAGAAAAACGACCGAAATTGGAGCCAGATGACTGGCTTGAAAACGTCAACATTAGCGGTTCTCCCGTTGAATTTCACAAGTCAAAATTCTAAATTAATCAGCATTCATCCAAGAAAACTGGATATTCCATGCATTAAATTGGGGAAAATTGTTTTTCCGGCTATTTTTCGATACTACGGGGCGATTTCGTCAAACGCTATGAAAACATTTTTTAAAAAACAAACTAATTTCAGGTCAAATTATCGGCAACACAATAGATTTAAACCGCGGACAAAACTTGCAGCATTATTCCCAATTGGGGATTTTTTGCGGTGAAACGCCACGTTAAAAAGGCCAAAATACTATTTCCAGCAGGAAAACGCAAATTAAAAGCAGAAAAAGCTAGCAACTTGCCTCGTTCAGATCCTCGAAGAGCTCGATGCACTTCTTGACGATGTTCTTGCGGATGACCTTCAGGATCTTGCTCTGCTGGAGCATCTCGCGAGAGATGTTGAGGGGAAGGTCCTCAGAGTCGACGACTCCCTTGACGAAGTTCAGGTACTTGAGCATCAGCTCCGCGCAGTTCTCCATGTTGAAGACACGACGGGCGTAGAGCTTCGGTTTGTCCTCTTCCTGCAACAAACAAGTAAAAAAATGATAAAACTGACGGTGACATAGTTATGCATCTTTACTTCACGCGTCTGGAGCCCCACAAAACTATTTCTCCAATTTTAAAAAGATATAGACCCCTCGTCACAATTAAAAATAGAAAAACCCATGTGGGAAAAGTGCATAAAACCAATTTTTTTCAAGAGAAGAATCTATTTAACAAACACGTGATTTTCCCAGCGCATTTTTCGTAATTTTAGCAAAATTTTAGCACTCGTCCCATTTTTAAAGAATTCGATAGAGAAAAACGACCGAAATTGGAGCCAGATGACTGACTTGAAAACCGGGGTTCTCACGGGCCGGGCCACTTGGAAAATTTTGGTCGGCCCTGGTCGGCCCGGTTGGCCCCTTTTACCCTAGACCACCCAGTCAGATTGCCACCCACACGACCAGGGTTCGATCCCGGTCGGTGACATTCTTTTTTGTACAACTAATATTGACTTTTACATTAATAAGTAATTTAAAACAGTTTAAAAAAATATTCTACCAATTCGTACAAAAATTAAAATTTAATTTTTCATACCCGGGCCGACCGACCGGGCCGGGTCGGCCCGTCATTTGAGAACCCCGTTGAAAACATCAACCTTAATGGTTTTCCCGTTAAATTTTCGTCAAATTTGAAAAATCGTCACCATTCATCCAAGAAAACTGGATATTCCATGCATTAAAGTGGGGAAAATTGTCTTTCCGGCTTTTTCGATTTTACGGGGCGATTTCGTCAAACGCTATTAAAACAATTTTTTTTAAATAAACTAATTGCAGGTCAAATTAGCGGCACCACAATAGATTTAAACCGCGGACAAAACTAGCAGCATTATTCCCGAGTAACACGTTAAATTGGGGATTTTATGCGGTAGAACGCCACGTTAAAAAGGCCAAAATACTATTTCTAGCAGGAAAACGCAAATTAGGCGTAGAAAAGCTACAAACTGGCTTCGATGTGCTCCTCAAACGGCCCAAAGCGCTTCTTAACGTGGTTCTTGCTAATTACCTTCACAAGTTCCCAGTCGTTGGACAGGCTCTTGTAGAACTCGGCGTACTCCTCGTTGGAGATGTCGTCGGCGTTACGAGTCCTGATCTGCTTGGCCTTCTTCTCGTCCTTCGACTCGGCGTCCTTGTCACCGACACTCTCGCCCTCTCCTCCCTTCATCTCCTAAGAAAAACAAGTTAGAATCCAAAGAAAAACAAGTTGGAAACCACGATCAATATGGAAAATCAAAAGGTAAATGTACCTGGAGGGCCTCCATGAAAGCCTTGGTTCCGGGCTTGGTGATAGTTCCAAAGTTGTTGACCAAGTCGGCCTTGGTCATTCCGATTCCGGAGTCAATGATGGTGAGAGTCTTATCGTCCTTGTTCGGGGTGATCTTGATGAAGAGCTCCTTTCCAGAGTCCAACTCGCTAGGCTCGCTCAGGGCCTGAAAGGATTAAATAAATAAAATCAAGACAAGGAAATGCCCACCTGGTTTCTGATCTTATCCAACGCATCGGAAGAGTTGGAGATCAACTCGCGGAGGAAGATCTCTTTGTTGGAGTAGAACGTGTTGATGATGTGGGACATCGACTGGGCGATTTCCGTCTCGAAGGCCTCACCGTCGTGTTTCTGAAAACCAAGCATGGTAAAATTTTGGGCCGAGGAAATTGTGATTTTTCTTAAGAAAAAACGGGCCGGCCTGGTTCTGGCCGGGCCGTGAAAATTTAGGAGTCGAGCCGGCCCACAACCCAACTGCGTAACAATTTCGCACATTCATGTCACGCGTTTGGAGAAAAGAACCCCAAAAACAATTTCCTAACTTTAGAAAGATCTAGAACCCATTATACAACTAGGAATAAAAATGTAGATCGTTTGAAAACAATAATTATTTTAATAACAACCCACCACTTTCGAGGGGGTCCAATAAAACAAATCCGTGGTGTTTTGTGAGGCAAACTACTCTTTCCAGCGTATTTTTCATCAATATTTTCAAAATTAAATACATTTTTTGCATATAAAATTTAAAGGGGACGATATTAATGAAATAACAAAATGTTAGAGCCAGATAGCTTTCTTCTAGAATAGATGAACCCGCGACTATTCACGATAAATGGATAGTTTCGCTACCCGTTGTCGAAAAAAGCGATTTATAAGGTAATTGCAGGTCCAATTACCCCTTGAAAATTTTAAACCATTAGATGCCGTTGCAGATAGCTAAAAAGGCAAAAACTGGCTGTGGGTCCCAAACATAATTTCGAAATCAACATTGCGTCCAATATACAAAAAGGGTGATTTCAATGGACATCAACAACCGGTCAACGCAAATTCGGTGTGGATTAGCCATAGATGAACAAGCGCCCGCAAATTCGGTAGAGGGGGCCG
Source organism: Oscheius myriophilus (assembly GCA_964057215.1). Taxonomy (NCBI): domain Eukaryota; kingdom Metazoa; phylum Nematoda; class Chromadorea; order Rhabditida; family Rhabditidae; genus Oscheius; species Oscheius myriophilus. The sequence continues at coordinate 24,217,937 of OZ059903.1, forward strand.
CGCCGAGCCTAATTTCCTATATGGGGGACTCGCGCCACTCGTATCATTTGTATTGTGGGGGGGGGGGGGGGGTTGCGCAAAACGGACCCCACAGGTCTTGTTCATGTATGGGATTAGCAAACAACCAACCGGTAAAATAAAACAATACGAACCTGCTCCTCGGCGGCTCCGGCAATGGTGGGAACAGAGGTGGTCGTCAGGGTGGGCTCGTCGTCCTCAGCATCTCCCTCTCCAAGATCCAGACCGAGCTTGATCATGCGGTAGATGCGGGTGACGTGGAACATGGGCTCCTCGAGGGCGAATCCGGAGGAGAGGAGGGCGGTTTCGTAGAGCAGGTCTACAAGGTCCTTGACAGTCTTGTCGTTCTTGTCAGCCTCGACACGCTCGCGGAGGGCCCTGGAATTGAAACAGTTAAGACTCGATTAAAAACAAAGTAGAACAAATAGGGGAAAATAGGTTAAACTCACTTGATGATGGTGTGGTCGGGGTTGATCAGGAGGTGCTTCTTGGCGGCCATGTATCCCATGGTGGAAGAGTCGCGGAGGGCCTGAGCCTTCATGATCCTCTCCATGTTGGCGGCCTACCCGTACTCGGAAGTGACGATGCAGCAAGGAGAGCTGACGAGGCGGTTGGAGACAGCGACCTTCTCGACCTTCTTCTCAAGGATGTCCTTGACAACGGAGCACAGCTTCTCGTAGTTGACCTAAAAATGCGAAGTTAGAGCAGCAAACACGATGAAACAAACCTTGTCCTCCTCGAACTTCTTCATGTTCTCGCTCTGGGGGAGCTCCTGACCATCAGCAGAGCGTCGAGATCGGATGTGGATGTCCGGTTGGGAGTGGGTGGTGAGGTGGGCCTAAATCAGATTGTTGTTGCAGAAGACGGGAGCGAAGCAGTTATGAAATTCTGTAAAGAACTCGACCCGAAAAGACCAATTGAGCAAATTCAAAAACGAGTTTTTCATTTTTCCTATGATTGTGCAGATTTCAACCTTGCTAATAGTAAGCATAAAAGGACAAGTTACGTCGCGCTTTGCAACGTTGGGCGAAACTCCACTGATTCCATTTTGAAGAAGGTCCCGCACGGATTTCGAAAATTAGCGACAAACAATGTGCGGCATCTGTTCTTTTGGTTTTACCCCACGGAGACTTCTAACTCGTTTTTCTCCATTTTTGCTTATATTTTATCAATGTATAGTTCTACCATATTTACAAAATATATAGTAAGGTAAAATTAAGGCATATAATGAACGCTACAATTGAACGGTGGACTTTGTTAAGAGTTTTCCGCAAAAAATAAAGATATCGCTATTCAGTTTCAGAATGTTTGCTAGCTAAACAGAACCGCAGTTCTTTTTTATAACTTCAAATGAAGTTTTTTTTTTTTAAATTTAAACTGGCAGAACACTAAAGGCAGCACTTACCTTCAAAAAAAGGCGCCGCAGATTCCAGCCAGAGCGGCGAGCAGCACGACGAAGACCTCCTAAAAAAAGTTGTTTATCATAACATTGTGTAACATATATTACTTTTGCGATAGCTCCCTCAACTATAGAATATTTCGAAAATTTGCGACAGCGCCTGCTTTTTACAAAAATTGCTGAAAATTTCAAATTGTCCTACCGCTGCTTATAGCGGAGCTTGACAATATATTGTTGCCGGGGTTCTCACGGGCCGGGCCCTTTGGACAATTTTGGTCGTTCGATCCCGGTCGGTGACATTCTTTTTTTACGACTAAGATTGACTCATATGGTATTAACAAACATTATTGAGTTATTTTTGCCGACTTCCTTGGCACCGTGCCCAGAATCTGGAGAATTCTTCCGTGAAACCAAAAATGTGCTCAGGCGGGAATTAAAATTTTACGTTTTTAGGTTAAAACCAAATATTTTTTCTTCTCTTTTTATATATTATAGACTAAAAAATCCCTCAATTTTCGAATTTCAAGACACAGCTCGCCGCACGCTTTGTTGAATCAGCAAGCGGCTTTTTAGAGGCCTTTCGTGGCGGTACCCAAGTCTAATGCAGTCTATTGTAGTGAAACAATCTTGCAGCAAACGTGAGATTCCTGGAATATTTGGCTTATATCTGAGTTCATAAATGGATAGTACAGCCACGTACCCTTTGGCCTGAGTTTTTTCGAGGATCGAAAATGTTTCCATCCCAAGAAACACGCTTTCTCGTGGTTCTCATGAATATTTACTGAGAACATATATGTGCCAAACTCACGCCAAATGATGCATGTATTGACTACCATTCAACGTTTAGAGCGAAGAAAATGAAGCTGTCCGGGCTTCACGTTTGCTGCAAGATTGTTGTGCACGATGTTTAACCGTGACCGCTGTTTACATACGGTAAGATGCCTCTGATTAAGCGTTATTCTTCACATATGTTATTGAAACGGTACATATATCGGCGTAATACATCCCATTTTGTCCTTTGAAACTGAAAAATGGAAAATTCCATGTTAAAATGAGTTTTAAAAGGCGTTTTTCCATCCCCCCGTTTGATACGCAGGGTGATCGTGCCGGGACCCACCTCCAATGAAACAGGCCTCTTTCTGAAATACGGCTGCTGCAAATGTGAGAATTCTGGGGTGTTTTTCGCAAATTTCTTTTTAAAAGTTGATGAAGAACCCAAAAATCTCTACAGACAAAGAAACACCGACCCAAAAATCTCTACAGACAAAGAAACACGGTTATTTCTATTTTTTGTTATTTTCCAAACGAAGAATTTTAACGAAAAAACTCAGGCCAAATAAGGCATTGCTGGGCTAAATATTGACAAAAAGAATGGTTGCTGAAAACGGTTGGATCGTCCAGGTTTGCGGCGGCCAGTTTGTGTTTTGTCAGCCAGCTGTCTGTCGCGAATTCGACATCTTTGAGCCGATTTCTTTATATAATTAGGCGAAATCAATGTTTTACTTAATATTTTAACAAGAAAACAGTAAATTACATGTTAAAACGAATAAAAATAAGCATTTTAAATTATTACTACTACAGTTTAGGCGGTTTAGGTGGAGCACGATTTTGAAAAGGCCGCCCTTTAACCTGCCGGCCTCGGCGAGCTGATCTTAAGATCAAAATTGGAAAAATTGCAGGAAATGGTAAAAAGCAAAGGTAATTTAAGAAATTTTAATTCCCGCCTAAGCACATTTTTGGTTTCACGGAAGAATTCTCCAGATTCTGGGCACGGCATTCACCGTGTGTGATTTGCTGTTAATTCAACTAGGAATGCTTTTAAAAATTGAGTAATATTAGCTGTTAATTAAATTTTTTTGCTAAAAGGGAGGTTTTTTTTTTTAACTTTTCGGCAATAAAAAAACAAGTTATCGTGCTCTATTTGACACCAAACTGGAAAGCCAGAATCTAGATTTGGGGGGGAGGCGGCCTTGAGCTACCGTTTTTGTTGTTATACATCGTGAACATTGTCTCGAGTTTCTGGCGGCGAAACCCCGTTAATCTACGCTTCAATAAGCGCTACTTACGGTTTTCGACAGTCTCTCTTTGGTCGCGTCCATGTGCCCGTCCCTTCTTCTCCTCTCTCGTTCGTTGCCTTCTTGGTCGACAGTCTGCAGTTTAGATATTTTACTTAAAATGCTAAATTTACCGTCTTGTCCAACATTTGACCGAACGTCAAGGCCAAGTTTGAGGAGACGAGAGCGGTGGTCGGGAGAGGTGCATAGGCGCCGGCCGTCGAATACACGACCAGCAGTTGCAAAGCTCGGCCGATGCCTAGGCAATTAATTTAATGGGTAACCCGGGCTTTCTCACCCTTCGAGCTGCCGAACAGGAATCCGATCGCCCCTTGGGTGTAGAGGGCGACCTGGATCCCCACCTGCACCCACTGCATCTGTCCGGGGTCGCAGACCAACGGTGCCAGGACGTTGAGACAGAACACCCAGAGCAGGAGGATTTGGCTGCAGCGGAGGAGCCTTGAGGTCTCTAGGCTGAAGTAATCACAATATTGGCCTTTGAAGACTCATTTTTTCGGCGATTCTAGCACCCTGTGGCTCAGGAATATTTAAAAAAAAAAAAAGCTCCAAATCCCGGGTCTCGCAGCGAAAGCGTGCCAGAACTTTGCTACAAATGAATAATTCTTTAATTGATCTAAAAATTATATCAATCGATACAGCGTGCAAAGACAAACCAAAGCATTCGTTATATGATGGGTCTCGCAGCGAAAACGGAAGTTGAGGGGGCGCTCCTTCAGCTGATTATTTTCATAAGTCGCTCATCTTCCAAGGTAGAATACAATACAGTGTGCCACAAAAAATAACGCCCAGAATGCTCGAATCTTTTGAAACGATAGCGCGGTTTTGAAAAAAATGACTTTTGCGAAGTGAATTGTTTTTCAAGTAATATAAAAATCTAATTTCGAAACTCGATATTCCAACTTTTAACCCTTTATATCTTCGTTGGCAATATTCGTAAAGAAATAAAACTTTGTCAACTAACATAGTTTTGTAAGCCTCGTCAGCGCAAAAATCGTCAGCGCCGCACCGAATGAGAAAAGTGGGCGGAGCCTAAATTGTTAAAAGGATTTTGAGGTACACGTTTGAAACTACTGTTGAAGATAACTCGCAGCCCCACAAATGTTCTAGCAATATTTAACTTTGAAATTTCCGTTGAAGCTCACAATATACCGTCGCCTATCAAACTCACGACCATGGTTTTTTTGCATTTTGGAGCTGAGATTTTAATAAGTAGTGGTAACGATTTATAATTTGATTTTACCAAATATCAGGATTTCCTAAAAGTGGGCGGAGCCAAGAATATATCCGAAAATTTGGCGAAAACGAGTTTTTTGGGTCTCGAGACTACAATTTTGTTTTTACTTTTTTTCTGTGTTTAAACACACAACTTCTAATATTGAAAAACATCGATCCTTTGGAAAAAATTAATTTTCGTTTGCGCAACTTCCGTTAAAGAAAGAAAGTTTTCATTATGAACTGTTAGAGTAATTGCGTTTGTCCAGAACGGGTTTCCAAAGTTCATTTGTCGTACCAGCCGATTTTGTTAATTAAAATCTTTATTTTCTTCACTTTGAACCGACTTATGAAAACTTAGTCGCAACATCTAAAGCATGGCACGTAGATGAGTGTTTGCAAAATGAACCCATTGAAATAGAGCGAGATCAATACATGAACAAGGTACCTGTGAGGTCCATTTTGCGCGACCGAATACAAATGTGACAAATTGCGCGAGCCCCCCAAAATCCCGGTAGATGTTTTTCTATGATTGAAAACAAATTTTCCGCATGAAACTTAATTTGGAGCAGTTTTTGTCAGAGCCACAGGATGATCGCAGGGTTGGTCCTATTCACACAAGCAGGCCGTCTTAATCCCACCTGGTCTTCGGCATTTGACTCCAGCACCCGACGATCGCCAATATCCCGAGTAGTGCGTAGAACACCGTCCCGAGCTGAAAATAGATGCTGTTTCAACAGGAAGAAATTGTTATTAGGACCCCTTTTAACGAAAAAGTTTGTTGTTTGGTCGATTGAGTTACGGTCATAGATGGACAGCGGGCGTTTAGGGGCCCGATGCGTAAGCCCCCCAAAATGGTGCCTGAGAGGCAACGTAAGCCCCCTGAAAATTTTTGTTACTATTTTCAACCAAACGCCGAAATACGTAGGTACCACAAGCACTTCCAGTGCACCTATGGTTACGGTAGGTCGGGATACTGTAGCCTCGCGGCACGTTACTTTTTCTTACTTCAACCTACAAAAAACAAAAATTTCTTACTTCAACCTACAAAAAACAAAAATCAAGTCTAAAAACCCAATCGATAGAGAATTTTACTTTAAGGTAACTTTTAATTAACACAAAAAAGCGATCCCACCTCCAAACAGCCGAAAACAGTTTCAATGTTCTTTTTTTAAACCAAATATTTCAATTCAATGTTCACAGCGTAAAGTACAAATTAGGTTATAATGTCTTTTACAAGTTAAAAGCACTTTCAGAGCAAAAACATTTTTGATGTACTACAAACGACAATTTTCCTAACCAAATCGATGGAACATTTCAGTTTTAAAGTCAAGTTTCGTCGTCATGGTGGTGGCGGAGATTTTTGGACTTCTACATTGCAAAATATGCACAGAATGTGCTACTTCTTTCGATTATTGTAGCGTTTTGTAGTACTTTCATGACAAAGGTCGATAAAAACTGCAATTTCATACGTAAATTTTTACTTTTTCGAAGTCTTTTGACTCCTGCACTTAAGTACATCCAAGTTTCAATATTTAAGTGTTGTATTTGGTCTACTCACTTAAAAAGCTTCTAAAATAACTTTTTATTGATTTTGATCGAGTTATAAAAACTACAGTACCCTACCGTATCCCGGGTAAAAAATCGATATTGACCTAAAAGTTTCAAAATTATCTATTTGGGCCACAGGAAGGTTAGAGACTTTTTTTTCCAATTCTAGGACTATCACTATACAAGGGCCATGTGCACCAAAATTACCCGCATTTATAGTAACCTTTGGAAAAACTCACGGACGCAGGGGGCTGGTGGACCAGGTACGCTGCGCCCACGAGGAGGACAGAGGCGAGAAGCTGAAATATTTTTATTGAATCGATATACTTTCTAAGTTATGTAATCGCAATGTAGAAGCGCAAAAGTAAAAAATGGCGGCAATTGAATTTTATGCGCAGCTCTACAACAGCTCTTCTAACTGTAAGAAGGTACCATTGCGAAAATAGGGAAAACAACTCACACTGCCCGAGACGCGGTTGGCCAGCTTGTCCATGCTCTGAATTTTTTTTAATGACAAGTAAAAATAAATAAGACCAAAAACAGCAAATTCAGAGAAACAGAATTTTTTTTTAAATTTTAAGGAAAAAGAAACAAAACCAAAAACAGAGAAACAGAATTTTTTTTTAATTTTAAGGAAAAAGAAACAAAACCAAAAACAGCAAATTCAGGGAAAACGGCAAAAAGAAAAAAAGCCGATTCACCAGTCAGCCATCCGAGATACCTTACATTGACCGCGGTGATAATTACATTGACCGCTCGAGCCTAGTGCCGTTTGATTTTACATTTCTTCATTTTCTCAGTCGATGGGGAAAGTCGATTGAAAAAAATAGAACAGCCGCAGGCGGCCTGCCTGAGCGGCCGTTGGCCGCGGGGTTCTCAAATAACGGGCCGGGCCGAGAGATTTTTTTGGGCGGCCCGTCCCGGCCGGCCCGTTTTTGAAAATCAAATTTTTAATTTTTGGATATAGTCCTAGCCAATTCTAGTCCCTCCTCATTTTGGGCACTACGTACTCCATTTTCGGCGGCACGGTAATTTCCTTCATTACGGTATCTCAACTTGGCTGATTGAATCAATTTTTACTGTTTTGTAATGTTTCATTGATAATGTTCTAAAATTATGTTTGTTTTTTAGTTTCTTTTATAACTGGCTTTTTTTAAAAGGCGTAGCCGCTGAAACGGAAAACCGACGGATTTTTCAGCCTCCGCCGCTGCGCCTTGGACAGGTGCCGCCATAGCGCAGGCGGTAGCGAGTTTGCCTATTAGCCAGACGGCTTTCCAAGGCCGTGGGTTCGAATCTTGGGTCATTATTTTAAGATTTTCAGTATGGGACATTTCATTTGCAACGCGAAAGTTTACTGTATCCCTCTGTTATTGCGTCAAATAGACGGAACTAGGATTGGCGAAGACTAAATCGGTGCTATAATTTTTTAAACTGTTTTAAATACCGTAATAGGGTTTGTTACTAACATATAAGTCAATATTAGCCGTACAAAAACAATGTCACCGACCGGGATCGAACCCTGGTCGTGTGGGTGGCAATCTGACTGGGTTTGTGACTGCAATCTGACTGACAAGGCAAACGGACCAACCAAAATTTTCAGAATAGCTTGGGCCGGCCCGCGAGAATCCCGAAATAAACCATATTCGAATCTCATTGTTACGAGAGGACAATGACTGACCTAATTAAGAAATACCGCTTTTTATCGATTGCCCCGCTTTTTTCGCACCAAACTGTCAGCCTTCACCAGTTTTTTTCTGTTTCGAGATATTGCCAGTATTTAAATTTGGTTTTTTTAAAAAAATTTTTTTTTTGATTTCTAGTTCAAGTTCTACAAATTTTGCTAACTTTAAAATGTCTACGAAAAAAATAAGATTCAGAACAAACAATAAACTACATATATTTTCAGTTCTATTTTTCAGGAATATGAGTTCTCCAGGGGTACTTCTGGTAAGTAAGCAATATTAATTTTCTCATTCTGTCTAGAGCGTATTGTTTAACATTGCTGTCTTATATGGTTATTGTTCGTTCCTAACGGAGGACACCATGAATAAGTTATATGAAGAACATTCGGACCCAAACTTTTCATTTTCTTGTTGGTATTGGTAAATATAATTTTAAAAAAAAGTTTTATATGAAATTTTAGACAATCGTTTTGGGTTTATCTGGTGTAGAAGATTTGAATTTTTTATCGGTCTTTGGCGAAATATTTTGTGATGCGCCACTTTTTGCTCTCAATTGCTTTGTGGTGAGAGGAAACCGGCTGAAAATTTCAAGTTGCTTCAGAAATTGCTTCTTTTTGTTGTACCTCTTTTTTCGGTCTTTTTCTGGTTTCCCGAATATAATTGGCGACCATGGAGGTGTTTTGGTGAGGCTTTAGAGAGTGATAGAAAGATAGAGAGAGACAGAGACAGAGATACAGAGACAGAGACATAGAAAGAGACAGAGAGACAAAGAGACAGAGAGATATTTTACACATTTTTTCAGTGGTTCTCTTACCAATGTTTCATCAACTTCCAACAATCGTATACTGTCACCCTGGCGTTTTAGAACAAGATTCGGCTTTCAACTCCTTTTCCGAAGTACTTTTTCAATTTTTTCGCTAAAATTGTTTTCAGCTTTTCAAAAGAGTTAAACGAGTACTTTACCGTGAACTTTACTCGGAAGAGTTTTCGATAGTTGATGAAGAAGAACTCACCAGAAGTGTTATGATTTCCCATCGCTACGAAAATGTTCTAAATATCGATTTATTCGTTCATGGAGTTTTAGCCAGAATGGAAATGGATATCACTCCTACGGCTGTTTATAGAACTACATTTTCTACGAAATATTACAAACACATAAGAGTTGTTTTGGATTCGGTTGAAGAACGTGACAACGTGATGAACACGTTCAAAAGTGGTCGATTTTACAATTATTTTGAAATTGAAGCAGCCCCAATGTACTTGTTTTAAAGTGAGGAGATGAAAAAAAGATGTAAAATTATTTTTAAGAGGATGTGACAGAAATTGAGATGGAGTCACTCACACTCACACTCGCACTTTCACACACTCACACACTCACAAACTCAGAGAGAGAGAGAGAGAGAGAGAGAGAGAGAGAGATGTGGAGAAACTGTGTTCACCGTGGGCCTGACTGTCCGCTAATTACTGACCTAATTCCCTATTGAGACACGCATTTTATTGATTGATCCGCATTTTTGCTACGGGAATACAGGCCTTGCCAATGAACATTGTTATTTCAGGTTTTGAAACTCACAGAACCAATTTTTACAAAATTGGTTGGTTCGTATTCAAACGTGTTTACAATCAGAATGACAAACCGCAAAAACGAAAGAAAAGTCTATTTAAAGCCAGATAGTGATGAATTTATTCGGCTGCTTGTGGTTACGGTAAAAATACATTTCAACTTTTTTTTAAAATAATTTTTCAGGTAACTGTTGGTAATTTATTTGTTTTATATTGCTACTTGTGTTTCTTATTTGAACCATTTAAAAAACACACATACGAACAAATGGATTCCAACATTATTATTTACATATATACAATGGTAGGATAAAGTCTGTGACCGTTTTTAGCAACAAATTTAGGTAACAATTTGTGGGATTACGTTTTTGTATGATGGCTGCTTATTATATGATGCTATCATAGCAGAAGTTTTCAATTTGGCATCGACTGTGGCACTCGTTTTCGTACTGGTATTAAAATTAAAATTTAAAAATTAAAATTTGGATCAGAAATTTATTCTCGTTGCGGTTCCACTTGTATCTGCAGTTTTATTGTACCCGACGTATTATGAACGGCCGTGGCTTTCTTGTGGTAAGGATTCGAGAGAGAGACAGAGAGATAGATAGAGATAGAGAGACAGGGAGAGACAGAGACAAATTGAGAGAGAGACAGAGACTCACACACTCACACACTCACACACTCACACACTCACACACTCACAGAGAGAAAGAGATTTTAACTTTTAGTTTTTTCAGTAATACTTTTTCAAGCTTCGCATCAAATTCCTTCACTTCTACGTTATCACCCAGGTGTTTTAGAACAAGACACTGCTTCCAACTCTTTTTTCGAAGTATGTCAGTCGTAGTTTTTTTCCCAATCAAGGTTTTTTCAGCTTTTTAGAAGACTTAAACGAATTCTTTGCTTTCAACAATGCTCCATAGTCGATGAAGAAGAACTCACCAGGAGTGTTATGCTCCGGTCTCGTTACCAAAACATTCTAAATATCGATTTGTTCTCTCATGGTGTTTTAGCCAGAATGGAATTGAATATAACTCCAGTTGCTGTTTATAGAACTACATTTTCCAAAAAGTATTATAAGCACTTAAGGATTGTTTTGGAGTCAGTTGAAGAACTTGACAACGTGATGAACACGTTCAAAAATGGTCGATTTTACAATTGTTTTGAAATTGAAGCAGCCCCAATGTACTTGTTTTGAACTGTTGTAACTATTATAAATTATACAATATTTCTTTTTATGTAAGTCAGATTTTTATAGAGGCTTCTTCCATAGAACCCGCCAGAACTTGACGTAATGACATACATTTTACCGTTTCAAATGCCCGAAAATTTCAGTATCAAGGATGTGGATACTGACAAGAGTCGTTAAAAAGCCTGAAAAGCTAGATAATTAGCAAATTGGTAGTATTTGAACAAAATTTACTATAATACAGAATGCCTTTATGAATCGAGAAGTTTGGCAGATCTTGCGACACGATGTCTGACTACAATTGGCCCCGAAATATCAAATTTCACATTAGTGAAATCGCGTCTTAAACTGTTCAACTTCATTTTCACTTTGTTAGCAAAGTTGTGATATGATTTCCCTGCAAGACCCAACGAACACACACACACACACACACACACACACACACACACACTCACACACATAACACACAAACATTCCCAAACATTCGTGATAATTTCTGGGCTAGCCCGCATTGCAAAAATTTACGTTTACAACTTCATTGGAACAGGTTCAATTGAAAAATGGTTGTAAAATTTTCCAATAACAAAAGTGTTCACCACATTTTCCCGTTCTTCTTCAGATTTCAATACGATTCTTATCATTTCGTTGTATTCTTCTGAAAAAGTCGTTCTATAAACAGCCACAGGGGTTATATCTAATTCCATTCTTGCTAAAACTCCGTTGGCGAATAAATCGATATCGAATACTTCTTCGTACTCGGGTCTTATGAAAACACTTCTTTGAAGTTCAGCTTTGTCCACGAGGGATATGTTTTCAGACTTAACGATTTTGTAGACTCTTTTGAATAGCTAAATTTGAATATTCCAAAAATTAAAATAAGAGAACTACCTCATTTAAGGAATTAAATGCCACATTTTGTTCGAGTACACCAGGATGAAATTCTTCAAGAGCCACAATCAGTGCCAAAGATTGTAAAAGAATGCCTAAAAAAACATATTTCCAGCTTTTTCTCTGTTTATCTGCACCTCTCTCTATTTCTCTGTATCTTTCTATATATCTCGACTTTTCTAGGCTTATTTCGCTATTTCTGTATGTCTCTCCCGCTATCCCTCTTTATCTCATCATTTATACCTATTGCGCGCAGCGCGGAGCACTGCGAGGTGGTTTGAATTCTCCGCCAATTACTGCGGCGTCGAGCAAACTTTAAGTGAAAGTTTTTGAACTGGTAAAAAAAAATCGATTTTAGCATCAAAAATTGCCCGGGAAACTATCCAATGAAAAAAATTTTCATATGGCCCATTCTGCTTCCAGGCCCAAATAGTGTCGATGTCTGCCGTATGTGCAATAACGTCGCAGAACTTGCAAACGGAGCTATTAGGCTGAAATTTCGGATATTGGTCGGAAACCTTTACAGTTTGGCGGGTGTAAATTTTGAGGCAATTTCACTAACTAGTTTTCTTACATCACCCTAAAATATGAGTTAAAAACCACGTTTTAAGGCACCACGGTCGGAAACATGAGAATTTCTAAAAACAGATTAGTTCGTTGGAAACTACGAAGAACTTTAGTATCCAAGATTCGGATCCCGATAGAGACATTTTTCTTTTGTTTTACAATTAAATTTCAAATATCAGGTCTATTCGTTTCAATCAGTATTTTAGAGTTGGTTATGTATTGGTTTCTGACAAATTAACTGTTAATTAAAAAAATAGATTTTCAAAGATTTCTTGGTCGATTTTCAGTCTATCTATATCTCTATTTTCATATCTCCTTACCAAAAGCAGCCAACAAGGACTCCAATGAGCAAAAGTTGACGGCCGAAACAAAATAACAAAGCTTCTGAAATTCGAACAACTTCAGTATTTTAGCCCTCACTTGCCATAAACCAAAAAGGAGCTGTAAAATGTGCGTAACGGCAAAGTGGACTAAAAATAGACGCGCAGAAAGAGTAGTCATGGAAAAACAATGCAAACGATGCTATTGTCTGAAACTCTAATAATTTTTAATATTTAAGCGCTTCCTACCATAACTGCGGCATTTACTACCGATTTCCAATCGGAATTCGGGTTTGCTTTCACTTCCGCCATTAAAAAAGCTGGGTAAACAAAGAAAACCAATGCCGCCAGAAAAAGCTGAAATTTGATAATTTAATTATGTTTTCAATTGTTCTTACCAGGATCATATAAAAGTACCAGAATGTACATTTCAGTACACGAAACTCGTCGCGATTCAGCTTTTTCCACCACATTTGGGGCCACATGTGAAAGATATAGTCTGGGCTAAAACCCTAAAACAGCGAATTTTAGACCACCTTATAATGCATTCGTATTTAACTAATTATGAGTTGAAGCATTGAATTTAGAAGAAATATATTAAGCAAAATAAAATTGTTTAAAAAAAAGAAAACAGGCAATTAATCGGCCATATGTACTTGCGTGAAATCCTTTTGGTTGGAAATGGGTTGTAAAAAATTGGGTCAATCAATACAGGCGTTGTGTAATTACGCTTTGTCTGACAGGTCAACTCTTTGGTGCATGTAAATTAATGCTTGTAATTAATTTAAATATAGCGATATATACGGTATATTTAATGTATTATCAATGTGATTTGTAATCCTAAGGGTGCGACTGCTTTGAATTTTTGTAAAGCAAAATGTTACAACAGAAAAAGGTTTCAAAACTATGAAAATCACGCTTTTTGAAACATTTCACGGCTACTCAAGCTAAACTGACGATGTGAACTTTTGTGCATTGAATACTCAGGCAATTTAGTAGCCAAATTGCACGAAGTAGCATGAAAAGTCGCCTACCGATTGAGGTGAATCCCATACCATTCGATAGAGAATTTCATTATAAGTGAAGCAAAAGGTGAAAAAGTCAAAATTAGCATTTAGTGAAAACAGAAGAAGTATAAAAGATTTTCTGGGCTTCAAAAGCATAAATGGAAAATAACTATGTATTGGTATTTTAATTTCAACAGTTTACAAAATGATCCGAAACAGGCCGGCCCAAACTGTGCAAAAAGGGCGGAAAATATAGCAAAACACAGATGACACCTCGGCTAATTAACTTTGTTAATCCACGTTTAATAATGATCGATCCGCATTTTTTCGCTATGAGATCAACTGACCAATAATTAAAAGTTCAAAGACAATTTCGTTACAACGTGCCAAATTTTTCCTGTTGTTTATTGAGAAATGTATGCAACCTTATATATAGTCTGTTTCCAAATAAAGGTCGGCGACTTTTGAGCGGCCCTGATATTTTGCTGTTTTTTAACCGCTCACGAATTGAAACATTGATGTGAATAGAAACAAAATAAGCGAAATAGCACAGTAAAAGAGGAGTGCGCAGAAAAATAAAGAGAATCGCGGCGGGACCTAATGTACCATCCTTTAACCGGACCGGTGCCGTTTTATGGAAACACACTATACTCAGGCCGCCTACGCAGTCAAATGACAGAAATGAACTGTAATTTTAAGGTTTTAAAATGCCCGTAGGAAATATTTAAAATTGGTTTCACAGATTCACAATGGTATAGAATAAAACAAAGTTTATATTGCTACAATTAGAGAACAATTTTTATTTTTGTTACATTATCTTTAAGTTTTCACTATAATTTCGCCTATGGCAATCTTTTTCATGCTGGCATTGCAATAAATTTTATTTTTACATGAATTTAACAAACTTGGAATGTTCACTGTATCTACGTTTTTCTGGTATCCGACATATTACAGAGATACAGAAATAAAATAGTTGTTGAGAATCATAACCAAATACAAACTTCAATGTTTATTACGTTTTAAAACAAGTACATTGGGGCTGCTTCAATTTCAAAATAATTGTAAAATCGACCACTTTTGAACGTGTTCATCACGTTGTCACGTTCTTCAACCGAATCCAAAACAACTCTTATGTGTTTGTAATATTTCGTAGAAAATGTAGTTCTATAAACAGCCGTAGGAGTGATATCCATTTCCATTCTGGCTAAAACTCCATGAACGAATAAATCGATATTTAGAACATTTTCGTAGCGATGGGAAATCATAACACTTCTGGTGAGTTCTTCTTCATCAACTATCGAAAACTCTTCCGAGTAAAGTTCACGGTAAAGTACTCGTTTAACTCTTTTGAAAAGCTGAAAACAATTTTAGCGAAAAAATTGAAAAAGTACTTCGGAAAAGGAGTTGAAAGCCGAATCTTGTTCTAAAACGCCAGGGTGACAGTATACGATTGTTGGAAGTTGATGAAACATTGGTAAGAGAACCACTGAAAAAATGTGTAAAATATCTCTCTGTCTCTTTGTCTCTCTGTCTCTTTCTATGTCTCTGTCTCTGTATCTCTGTCTCTGTCTCTCTCTATCTTTCTATCACTCTCTAAAGCCTCACCAAAACACCTCCATGGTCGCCAATTATATTCGGGAAACCAGAAAAAGACCGAAAAAAGAGGTACAACAAAAAGAAGCAATTTCTGAAGCAACTTGAAATTTTCAGCCGGTTTCCTCTCACCACAAAGCAATTGAGAGCAAAAAGTGGCGCATCACAAAATATTTCGCCAAAGACCGATAAAAAATTCAAATCTTCTACACCAGATAAACCCAAAACGATTGTCTAAAATTTCATATACAACTGTTTTTTTAAAAATATATTTACCAATACCAAAAAGGAAATGAAAAGTTTGGGGTCCGAATGTTCTTCAAATAACTTATTCATGGTGTCCTCCGTTAGGAACGAACAATAACCATATAAGACAGCAATGTTAAACAATACGCTCTAGACAGAATGAGAAAATTAATATTGCTTACTTACCAGAAGTACCCCTGGAGAACTCATATTCCTGAAAAATAGAACTGAAAATATATGTAGTTTATTGTTTGTTCTGAATCTTATTTTTTTCGTAGACATTTTAAAGTTAGCAAAATTTGTAGAACTTGAACTAGAAATCAAAAAAAATTTAAAAAAAAAAAAAAACCAAGTTTAAATACTGGCAATATCTCGAAACAGAAAAAGCTGGTGAAGGCTGACAGTTTGGTGCGAAAAAAGCGGGGCAATCGATAAAAAGCGGTATTTCTATATTAGGTCAGTTGTAAAATCGACCATTTGCCTGGCCTGCTGATCTGAAATCGACTGGCCTGCTTTGGTGAGATAATAGAGAGAGAGAGAGAATTAGAGAAAAAGACAAGGAAAAAGAACAAACTCTCGGGAATTTTTTTAAGTACATTTTTTACCAAAATTGATATTGGTCCAATGTTACGTTCAGTTTTTGAAATCATGACCAACTCGTCAATTCACTCTCGTCCAGATAGCGTTAGTTACAAAGATATTCTCAAGTTCGAAAAACAAAAGAAATTCGGAAACGACAGCTTTTGTAAACAAATATATGCATGTGATATTAAAAAGCTTTCATAAACGTCGCGTTTCCAAACTTTCAATTTAATGAACAAAACCATTTGAGAAAATAGTGTTTGATTGTGGAGTCGAGTCATCAAAGTGTCATTAGAGAAAAACAAATTGGAACTTACACAAAAACAACGTTAATTGTTTTTAGCGTGGCGGATTCGCGTCCTTCGGCCGCTCAGATTAGCGGCCTGCGGCCGCACAAGAGTTTGCATCACAGCCGGCCGAGGCAGGGGACCAACCTATTGGAAATGGCAAACTATTTATAGAAAATGTGTTTCAGCTCCTGTTTAGTCAAAATTCTAATCATTTTCTGGTGGAGTTTTTTAAAACAACATAAATGTTTCATGAACTTTTCATTATTCTGGTTTGCGTCGAGTGAGCCAATTTCGCCACCTGCGCTTTGGAAAGAGATAATTGCCAAAGAAATTGGGCTGACAACGCAAATCTCCCGCCGAAAAATTGAGTAATTTAAAAAAACGAACCGTGTCATTTAAAAAAAACCCTGATAATTCATTGAAAAACATTAAACCTTAAACTTTGACGGTCAAGCTGTCATTGATTAGACACAAGTTGTTTCAAAAAATGTAAACCGCGCAAAAACTTTAAAAAAAGTTTTAAATGAAATTGATTTTGGTCCCATGTTACGTTCAGTTTAGAAAATCAAGAACAACTCATGAATTTACTTTGAGCCATAACGCATTGGTTATACAAATATTCTTAAATTCGAAGGTTGTAAACCAAAAGAAAACTAGGAAACGACAACCACCCAGTCAGATTGCCACCCACACGACCAGGGTTCGATCCCGGTCGGTGACATTCTTTTTTGTACAACTAATACAGGCTTACTTTTTAGTAACAAACACTATTAAGCTAGTTAAAACTGATTAAAAAAAAATTATTTTACCGATTTATAGTCTATTTCCAACGAAAGGTCGGTTATTATTCAAGATCTTCATAATCCAATGGAATTTAATCACCGACGATTTTAAACATTGAAATAAATATCAATAAAGGGAAATAGCTCATTGAAAGAGGAGTGCGCAGAGAATTGAATTATCGCGGCGGGATCAAATATACCATCCTTTAAGGGTTTGGCCGAAAACAGGTTTTTCGGAAACACGCTGAATACAAAATTTAAAATGTGTGTGTGTGTGTGTGTGTGTGTGTGTGTGTGTGTGTGTGTGTGTGTGTGTGCGTGTGTGTGTGTGACAGAGACAGAGACATCTTTTCAGTACTTCTTCTACCCGTGCTGTATCGAGTTTTGTTAATTCTACATTTACACCCGGATGTTTTGGTACAAGATATTGCTTTTAACTCATTTTCCGAAGTGCGTTTTCACTTTTTTCGTCCCAACCGTAAATTTTCAGCTTTTCAAAAGAATTAAACATATTCTGTGCTTCGAAGAATTTTCCTTTGTTGATGAAAAAGAACTCACCAAGAGCCTTATGATCCGATCTCGTTACCAAAATATTCTAAACGTCGATTTGTTCGTCCATGGAGTTTTTGTCAGAATGGAATTGGATATAACCCCAGTTGCAGTTTATAAAACTACATTTTAAAAAAAGTTTTATAGGCATTTAAGGGTAGTTTTCGAATCTGTTGAGGAACGTGACAACGTGATGAACACGTTCAAAAATGGTCAATTTCATAACAATTTTGAAATTGAAGCTGCTCCTATGTATTTGCTTTGAAACGTAATAAATGTTGAAGTTTGTATTTGGTTATGATTCTCGACAACTATTTTTTCTGTGTCTCTGTGTTTTCTCTCTCTCTCTCTCTCTCTCTCTCTCTCTCTCTTTTTTTCTCTCTTAACTTGTATACTTCAATTTGAAAACGAAAAAGGTTGTGCAAAGGGTTGGCGGGCTTCGTGGGTTGACCGGCGAATAAATTGGCTAATTAGGCAACCCCGATATCGATTGACCCAAGCCAAAAACTATGCCAACCGCCATTATAACCCTAAAAAGCCGTTCAGAATATGCATCGTGAAGATTTAAAGACAATAAAGACTATATTTTGGTTTATATACGAGAACTTGGTAAGAAAGATAAAAACGTATTTTGCATTATAAAATTTCAGCTTTATATCGCGGAGTATGTTCATATAGGTTTTTCTATATGTTTGCTGGTGCATGTAAAAGAAAATCGAAATTGGCAAAATATACTATATCTCGTAGTCATGGTGAGAAACATTTTACTGCGCAACAAAATACACTTTCAGCTAATAGCTTCGGCGGCGGTTTTTATGATTGATTCTTTCATTTCGGCGTCCATTTTTAGCCCAGTTTTTCGTAACGCTTTTATTACTGCTCCTTGTTGGTTTGTAGTAAGTGAGAACTGAAACATTGGAATTTTTCAAATTTCAGAAATTCGTTATTTTTTCATTGGCCGTCAATTTTTGCTCTTTTGAATCCTTATTGATTGCTTTTGGTAAGCAGTTTGTGAGAGAGAGAGAGAGAGAGAGAGAGAGAGAGAAATATAAAATTATTTCAGGTATGTTGTTACAATCTTTTGCTCAAATTGTAGCTGTTGAAACGTTTCACCCTGGAGTAATCGGACAAGATGTGGCTTTTAATTCTTTCATTGAGGTTTTACTTTTCATTTATTTTTTTAAACAATAGTTTTAGCTATTCAAAAGATTCTACAAAATCGCCATTTCGGAAGGATTCTCTCTCGTCGATGAGAATGAACTTCGTAGGAGTGTTTTTATAAGACCCGAGTATATAGGAATTTTCGACATAGATTTATTCGTCCATGGAGTTTTAGCAAGAATGGAATTATATATAACCCCTGGGGCTGTTTATAGAACGACTT